>JANHGC010007443.1:34866-51874 GCA_027560395.1 Boaedon fuliginosus
CTTTTCTACCTATCTGGCAAGTTTGAGGTAGATTGGTGCAGAACTGAAAGTTTGTATAAAGCACATACAAACAAACACCTCTTTTTTTATAGATATATATTTTATTTTATTTTATATTTATACATCCTCTTTAACTCTTATAATTTGTAATCATAGTGTCAGTTCATGGTTCTAAGCTTGAAATCCAAGTGAAATGATTTTACTTTTAAAAGAACTATGCACAGCCTGAGCATAGAAGTTAATATTTCTTGATTCATTTTGAACATGTTATGAGCTAAGTCATAGTATATTTTAAAGCAGATTTTGTCTCTGTCACAGATTAAGAAACAAAGAAAAAAATAATTTATTCTATAGTTATTATGGACTTGCAAATAATTATTTGGAACTTGGACCTAATTCTTCAGTTACTGGAATTTGCTTTTTCATGTCAGAAATTTGTGTAAATTATCAGCCTGAAATGATTTAAAAAAAAAAATAACTTTGCATATAGGTAGATAAAAATGTTTATCAGCATGATATTTTCTTCTGACATTTGTGAGAAGCATGAAGATGATCAGTTAATGAAAAAGAAGAGCTGAGATTATGTTATTGCTGTAAATGTGATTTGTGAGCTTAAAAATTCCTGTTTCAGAATGTACATATGCTAAATTCACAGGGCAGCATTGTGCAAACCAAAACCTCTTTAAATGTTAATAAGAGCTATAAAGCTGGACACCTTGAATAATTACTATTATTGAAATATTTACTTGAAGGGCAATATAAATGCTAATGGATTCTGCCTTTTAAATTTTACCAAGTGAACTAAAATTTAAAAAGGTGAAATTCAGATTTTCACTCAGTTCACTCCATTAATTTTGTAATTATGTGTTAACCTATCATAATGGGTAGGTTAAAAATTATGTAGGCAGTATTCTCATGACATGCTACCCACAAATAACTTAACAATAGGACACTAGGTCAGATTTTCTCTGTATATGTGAAACATTTAAGTTCACATTAGTGAAACAATGGGCTAAACTACGACTAGCTACCGGTAACCAAGGTTATGGTATGTTGTGTCCACACAGTAACTATGTATCTGGAAATATTTATCTTGAGTTTCTGGAGGCCTGGGGATTTATAAAAGTAATACAGAATGTGATACATTACAATATTTAGGTATATCTAAAGATCTAGAGACAAATTTGTGTTTACTGGAGAGAGTAAAGCATACTTATTGATAGTCCATAGAGAAATTGAAGCAATTTAACAATAATGCCACTTAAAATTTTGCTTACTTCTGAGAACTGCAAGAGGCCTTCTGCTGCTTTTTCATTTGGAGATTACTGTAAAGCACGGGTGTCAAACTCACATTGTCACGGAAACATCACATGATCTATCAGGACTTTTTTCCCTTCACTAAACCAGGCGTGGGCATGGCCAGCGCATGACGCATCCAGCCTGCGGGCCGGGATTTTGACAGCCCTGCTCTAGAGTTTCTGTATTATAGTATTTTGTCACTTTAAAATTGCTTTCATTTCTTTCCAGAACTACAATGAAAGGGAGATGACATTTAATGGTACAATCATTTCAATTTTCACATTAGAATATTTAATTTTATTAAATAAATACTTAAAATTATAATGTTATAAAATAAACTGGGATCTGCTCCATTCCCCCATTGCCCCTACAGTATTATGCTCGAGGAAGTGTATTTTTTTTCTTTCCAGAGACTTAAAAGAGAATAAAATATTCACTATATATTGTTCTAATAGAAGCATTTTATTGGCCAATTGGTCAGTCTCGAAGTACAATTTCTTGACTGATAGCATAGCTAATAATATAAAATTTAATGTTTTTCTGATAATATTTTTTCAAGATGATCACAGTCGTGTAATATTACAGAATTCTGACAATGATTACATCAATGCCAGCTTGGTGGTTAATGAAGAAGCTCAAAGAACTTATATATTAACACAGGTAATTATTTTAAGTAACACAAAGTTTGATCATATTATGTTATGCAATCTATTCTAATAGGGCCTAATGTTGGTTCCTTTGACTTCTCTGTTTTTCCAGTCTTGCTCTGGTTTACTTTTCTGTTTATTAACTCTTTTTTTCTGTTGGTGCCTACATAGTGAGTCCATGTAGTTTTCCTGGCAACATTTTTGAAAGTACCTTGCCACTGCCTTCCTAAGGCAGAGAGAGAATTACTGGCCCAAGGTCACCAAGCTGGTGTATTCCCTCAAGGCAGGACTAGAAATCACAGTAGCCTTGTTTCCAGTTTAAAGCTATTACAGTATTTTTTTAGAGTATAACACTCCGAAGTATAAGACCACCTAGCTTTTGGGGAGGAAAATAAGAAAAAAAAATCTGCCTCTGCCTCCCAGCAATTTTCCTCCTTGCAGCAAACAGCAAACAGCCTGATCAGTTTCAGCACAGCCTGATTAGCACAAGCAGCTGATTGTTAGTTGGATTGGCCTCCCGATGATCTGCTGTTTTAGGCTGCAGGAATTGTCATCGCCTATTGCCGCCTCCACACACCCCATTTTCGGCCTCGGTGTGCCCCATTTTCCGCCTGTTCTGATCCCCACCACCTGGAACATGTGGAAAATGTGGGGCACAGAGGTTGAAAACAGGGCATGTGGAAGCCTAAAATGGGGGACACGGAGGAGGCAATAGGCGATGGTAATCCCTGAAGTCTGAAACAGCTGATTGTCGGGAGGCCGATCCAACTGACAAGCAGCTGCTTGTGCTAATCAGGCTGTGCTGAAGCTGACCAGGCTTTTTGCTGTTTGCTGCAAGAAGTCAAATTGCTGGAAGGCAGAGGCCGAAGGGTGCGGGCCGGTAGGTGGCCGGGACTTCAGCAACATTCGCTGTATAAGACATACAGACATTTCCACCCACTTTGGGGGGAGTAAGTGCATCTTATACTCTGAAAAATACCGTATGATGCCAAACTTACTCTCAACCTTAATGTAGATTTCCCTAATTTGAGTATAGTGGTAATGTTTCAGTTAATATAATTTAGGATTTTGTTCTCATATTAGTGCAGCTTTGGAATTAAAAGGAAAGAAACAAGAATGTAATAACTTGATCTGTTCTTTATAAACTATATATAATGAAGGAACAGTGAAATAATTCTCTGAAGTAAGATCAAATTTATGAAGAAATAAAGCTTTCTGGTATGGTTTAAAATTAAATCATGGTCAATATAATACAGAGAAGCCGATAAACTAAAAGTTACTAAATCTAGATCAATTAATTTTCCCAAGAGGCCACATGGAAAACTGGTGCTATTGTGGAGGACCTAACAAATAAGGCTATGAGTGCATAAGTGCACACGCACATTCACACATACGCGCACGCACACACACACACACACACACACACACACACGTAAATTACAAAAAAAGGTACCATCAAAATAAAAGCAATGCAGCTGTACTGTATTGCATGCATGGCATACACCTAATTATATTTTATTTCTAAGTTCTGATTGACCTCACATAGATTGACAAGGACAGTCAAAGGACCAGATATGGGTCAGGAACTGTTAAATACCTAGGTCTGGTAGATATTTGAAAGTTCTTAAATAAATCAGATGTGAAACTACTACCAGTAATTTTATGAAAATATGTACGGTACTATGTCAATAATTACACTAGATAAGTATATCACAAGCCATTGAAAAAGAGGGGAGAGGGAATCCAGATAAATCCAGGAAAATACAAGTAGGTTGGTTGAATATTTGTTGCAGGTAGAAAGACAGAAGTTATTAAAAATAAAATGAATGTGCAAATCATCCATCTAAAGTTCAAGTGCAATTCCCAGAAGCTAAACTAGAATGAACAATTCTGAGAAATGCTCTCATTTAAATGTACTTATTTATAATTTATTTGGATCCAAATTTAACTTGCTGAATAAATAAAATAAAGTTTTTTTTCCCATAATCTGATTCTTTCAGGAAAGGTTTAGTTCTAAGTTTATGTGGTGTTCCTTTTTCTTGTATAGGGTCCACTTCCTAACACATGTTGCCATTTCTGGCTAATGGTATGGCAACAAAAGACCAAAGCAATTGTCATGCTTAATAGAATTGTTGAGAAAGATTCGGTAAGTTGTTCGTTTTTTAAGTTTAAAATGGTTAATTGTATTTGATAGGGTTCCCAATCCTTTAAAATTGATGTATAGAAAAGGGAATAAGAATTTAATATACCAGTGGTATACACTCTGATGATAGGCAGACATAATCAAATACAGCTATGAAATCTGACTACAACTCAATCTAGTTACATTAGAAGAAAATAGTTCTGTTACTGTGTGTGTATCACTGCTCATCAAGACCTCTAGACTTACAACTTTTAATTGAAACGCAGGACTATTTATTTCAATATCGAGAATCTAGTAGAGATTAGAAGATTATTTTTGTGAACCTGAATGAGCCTGGATAAGGCTAAATTTGTTTTCAATATACAAAATAAGGTACACAAACTGTAAATGAATATATGGATCTCAAACAATATCAGCTGGCGGGCCCCCGTGCTTGCCTTCTCTGTGGCAGCGCCGACCCTCTGGAACCAGCTCCCTGCAGAGATTAGGACGATCTCCACCTTGATGGCCTTCCGCAAAGCCACAAAGACTTGGCTTTGCTGGAAGGCCTGGGATTGATGTGCCCCCCTCTAGTTTGATGGTTTGTTGATAGGTTGAATGTTTAGTATGTATGGATTGTGTTTTTTATAGCTTTTTATATTGTAATTATATTTATTTTAATTGTTGTTAGCTGCCTTGAGTTCCCCTGACTGGGGAAATGAGGTGAGGTATAAATCTAATAAATAAAATAAATAAAATAATAAATAAATAAATGTGTATGACAAATTACAGTATTCTTATTTTGTAATGTAGGTGAAGTGTGCGCAATACTGGCCAACAAAACAAGAGGAACCCATGATATTCAGAGAAACAGGATTTTGTGTGAGGCTAAAATCTGAAGATGTCAAATCGTACTATACAGTACGACAACTCCAGCTAGAATGTATTGAGGTAAGTTAATGTTAATATTGTATTTAACTACATAAAAAGTTTCATAATGTCACCACTAATTTTATTTTATTTTGACAAATTTCAGTGCAGTAGAAGTTTTTAATATTCATAATTGTATAGCTTTTCAATAGCAGTTGGAGTGTGAACGTTGCTTATGTCAGGTGTAAAGAACCAGATAATTGTATTGCTAAAAGACTATGCTCGAGTATATTCTTAACTAATAGTCAGCACCAGATTACAGTTAGATAAGAATAAATGGCAGTCAAGGGGTGGGTATGGGTTGGACTTAGTTTATTTGTGACTATGTAGTGATTTTAGACTGATCCTTCTTTTACCAATCCCACCTGGCTTCGCCTACATCTTGGTTCACAGAGAAATGGCTCATAAAAAGCAGATAGAGAAAGGATTAGATGCTATTGATATTCTTTCAATGTTTCTTATTCAAATGCTTCATTTAAATCTGATATTTTATGGGACTGCTAGGAGGAAGTCTCATATCATAAAGTCTAGAGCAGAGATGTCCAAACTTGGCAACTTTAAGTCTTGCAGACTTCAATTCCCAGAATTCCTCAGCCAGCAAAGAAATCATATTGAAAATACTTAACTGAATTTTTGTTTTACTAAATAAATTCATTTCTTGTGTTGCCTTGTGTTGTGTTGCCTTTTAATTGAATATTAATATTAATCAATTGGATCAATCAATTTTTCTCCAATTGTCTTATTTATTTACTTAATTTTTCAGAAGGCTTTCCAAGGTGAGGAATTCACAGAATTTTACTTTCTAGACCCACTAGACTTTTTTAGGAAATTCTGCCTTTCCCCTCACCATATTTGAACTAGTACATGTTCTTTTAGTTGACTTCATTAGCATATTAAGTGTGTCCTGCTAAATTGCTCTTTCTTTCTATAGACTGGTGAATCCAGGGTAATACTCCATTTTCACTATACTACATGGCCAGATTTTGGAGTTCCTGAATCCCCAGCTTCATTCCTCAACTTCTTGTTTAAAGTCAGAGAATCTGGATCTCTGAGTTCTGAACATGGACCTGCAGTCATTCATTGTAGTGCTGGAATTGGACGCTCTGGTACATTTTCATTGGTAGACACATGTCTTATTGTGGTATGTTTACTTATCTGAAATCTACAATATTATTCTGAGATATTGTAAAAGAAATACCATTAATCTATGAATTGTAGTGGGAATGAACTAGTTCAGATTCCTTGCTAAAAAGCAAACATTTGCCAGATCAGAACCACAAATTAGTGTATTCTAGTGTGTCCAGCCTCAGGAATATTTACTCATTTCACATATTTGAAATAGGAAATGGAATTAGGTTATATTTCATTCTGAGGTGTGCTCTGAATGAGGTTGCTCGAACCATTTCCAGGTTGAGTTATGACTGGACAGTTTCACAAATGACGTCTTTCATGAAAGTGAAGAAACAGAAGACCTCTAAAACTAGCTTGTTATCACTGTAACAAACTATATGTTGCTGAAGCAGGAATACAATCATATTTCTACCAGGAAAAGTAAAAAAGAACTGTGGTAGTCTTGATTTTATCTTTTAAGTCCCTATCATCTTGAGGATTACACTGTAAGTTACCTTCCCTGATTTGAAAATAGTGTATTATAGCAAAACTCTTTATTATATTTATAAAACAGTCTCCTCATCTCCAAGAAAAGAAGGTGTTGTTTCCATTTTCACTCTCATAATGGAGAGGCAGTTTGATGTAATAAAAGTGTTGGTTTTGAAATCAGAAGCCTCGGGGTCTAGGCCTCCCTTAGTCTAGGTGACTTTGAGCCAGTCCTGATCTGTCTTCTAAAAAGCCTTGAAGAGTCACTTCCTTCCATAGACATTGGACTGAAATATTAGATATATGGACCATTGAGGTCAAGTAGTTTGTACATTGTGATTTCTTCCCTTCTTGCCTTGTTACTTTTTACCAGTGCTAGCTACTCAGATATTGTACAAATGAAAATTGAAAAGAGTCTGAAATTAGTCTGTTAATTTGCCACCAAAACTTTGTGTTGTTTTTTTCATTCCCAGATGGAAAAAAGAAATGACCCATTTCATGTAGATATCAAGCAAATATTATTAAATATGAGAAAACATAGGATGGGACTGATTCAGACTCCTGATCAACTAAGGTTTTCATATATGGCTGTAATAGAAGGAGCAAAATATATAATGGGGGATTCCACTATGCAGGTAAATATGTTGTTTGCTTTTTAAGTCACACTGGATGGGTCATAGTGAATTTCACCAAAGCAGAATATAGATAGTCCTCCCTTATTGAACATTTGTTCAGTTACTGTTCAAAGTTACAGTGACACTGAACTCATGGTAGTTACTGGTGGTCCTCAAAGTTCCAGCCAGTGCAACACCCTTGCAGCGACATAATCAAAATTTCGATGCTTGGTAGCTTAGCCATTATCAGAACTGCAGTCTGTGCTTTGACTCCCATGTCTCTGCCCTTTTGACTGCCCTCCAATTCACCACAAGTTGACCTTCACCATCTTTATCCTGCTGCTAATGACCAAAACTACCAGAACTGTCACCACTAAGTGTTGCAGTCTCGTAATGTTTCCCCTAACAACCACTTCGCTTAGTAACAGAAATCCGGTCCCAGTTGGACTAGTTTAGCAAGGACTACCTGTATACTGTTCTTTTAAGATTCAACTAGTGAAGACTTTTTCCCCCCATTCAGTATCGCTGGAAGGAACTCTCAAAAGAAGACCAAGTACCAAGTTCTGAATGTTCACCGCCTCACCCAACTAAACTTACTGTAGAAAAATACAATGGAAATAGCATGGTTTTAGAAGAACAGGAGTCAGGAGATGTTGATCTGATCTCTCCCATGCAAAATGATTCAGATACAAATGACGACAAGTAAGTAATGGTTTTATAATAACACTAAAACTGACTGGTGGACAAAAAAACAATTTTATCTAATGTATCGAATGACAAGGGTTGGTCAGTTTTACATAGACAGTAGTCTTTAAATTGATAAAATAATTCATCCTGGAATTCTGTAGACTTTTTTAGCTAAATCAGAGCATGGTAGTATTTTTTCTTCCTAGGCCCCTGGGATGCCCGACAGCTGATAATTCTGTACTTTATAGTCCCAACAATTTTGAAACAATTAAATTTTTTTATTTTATCAGTAGCATTGAAAAGCAGTATGAAAATACCCTTTGTATGAGAATCTATTTGCCACTGAAGGAAACAAAGAACCAGTTCCCTGCCAATACACATTCTGCTATGGATAATTTATCTTCAGACATCTGAATGTACTTCCAGGATATGGAATTGCCTTTAATTTTCATTTGTCTTTGTTGGGTTTTTAAGCATCTTATAAATACTAGAAGTGTCATATCAAAAAACATACTTCTGAGGTAAGGACTAGCGGTTTCATACATTGATCGATTAACATTAATTACAATTTGTCCTTGACCTACAACCATAATGGAGCTTGCAAATTTGATGCTTATGTACATCCTTGGACCCTGCTGGGTGGTGGATCTTCCAGGGCCTCCCCCATCCAGGAGGTACTCCATGCTCACTTAATGACCTGCATATTTAACAGTGGCACCAGGGAGAGCAGAGGTTGTTAAGCTGAGGGTATCTCAGTACTTATCACCATTTGTGCCCATAATGGCATCCTTCAATTTAGTCTTTTAAAACAGAGTATTAAAATGTTTCTCTATCTCACTATTGCGTTTCAAGCATTGCCAATACATCTTGGTAATTAAGGAATGCATGGAATAACTGAAAGCTGACTAAAGTTTTTATTTTTTCAAGGGCTTTAAGGAAAAGGCTGAGAGAAGACAAAAAAGCTAACACAGCACAGATGGTGCAACAGATGAAACATAGGCTGGGTGAATCTGAAAGAAAAAGAAAAAGGTGGTTATATTGGAAGCCTATTGTTATTAAAATTGGATTTGGTTCAGTCGCATTTGTTATAGCTTATTCTTCGTGGAAATTGTATTCCCAGTATATGCTCATGTAAGTAAGTGAGCAATGTTGCATCTACGATGAATCTTATATCCCATGATTTAGTGGGATTTAAAGTGAATATAATAAATGGATCCAAGATTGCTGCCATATCTGACAAAACAAATGTCTTTTTACTTCACCAGTGACAATTTAACTTGCAGCATTGAATCTTGTCATTGGTGATTAATGTGATTATAAATTGGTCTCAGGATTTTTCAATATTGGTACTTCTGAAACCATATTGCCACTTGGATTCTAATTATACATTTGTTAGATAAATTAATGCACATTTTCAGCAACTGTATATATGGTATCTAAATTGATAGTTGAATAGATAATAGCCTGAATGGCCAAGTCACCAGAAGGATGACTTATATACATAATAGAAGCAATAAACCATGTGGTGTTATTCTGAATGCAAAGTTACATTTCTTTATTAATGTACCATGAACCATTTATACTATGCAGACGTAAAGCAAATTTGATAACTATATAATCATTTTGTAAATAATTGTATTTTTAAAAGCTACATTTGTATGAATTTATCCAATAGAAATGAGTGATTGGTGCATCTACCACCAATTTTTCAAGATTGACTTCGAAATTCACTTTCTGGACCATTCCCAATGCAATGATTAATAAATTGTTGTTTCAGAAATTAAATGTTAGCAAATAATTATTTATCAGTTTTTACTTGTAAGATGCATATATGTATTTATGCTTAGCTACTATTTTATTTGAAAATATTTAATTTTATAAGGCTACTGGGAGATTAGATCTTGTGTCTCAAGCTGCCTCTTTGGAAGAAATGTTTTGTTAAGACTGCAGCTACTGTTGGAAGCCATAGCTTGTATTTAAAGTTTACACATTCCATTAAATGTGAAACATTTTTGTGGGTCTTACTGGGTTTGAGTCCTATTCTTCTATATCTTCTTTGTCTATTATAATTGGAACAGGCAGCACATTACCAATTTGATAGTAATTTCAGGAAATAAAATTATAGGTCACATTAGAAGCAATTCAAATGGAAACAAACAGCCATAATGAGGATTTAACAGGGAAGGAGGGTGCAAATGAAGATTTCTGAAGTTGCTGACACTGAACTATAGCACAAACTATATATTAGGAATAATCTTCTCCATTTCATCACTACATTTGAATAAGAGTAACCAATTGTGTTTCTGCCAAACAACTCACACATATCCTACACAATATTACCATAGCATTAGGTATCCATCATTTATAGCACCCATATTTGTACAAGTATCTTAAGAGCCCCATTCAGATTCTCTTACTTAAAACAAAACTGACCTGACCTGACAAAAATACAGTTTTAACCATCTTTATAAATCTTCCAAAATATCATTTTATAAAGTGGATGGATCAACATCCGTATGAAAATACAAACTTCTTGAGCCACAGCATATGTTGGGTAGCTGATATGTTTGGGGCAACTGTATGTTCTTTTGCTCTTGTATCCTGCAAGCTCTTCAGAATTGATGGGGAATCTTTCCCAAAGAAAAAAGCACCATGTTGCCAGTAGAATACCTTCTAGGTTTAACCAACAATTATTTATTTATGGGTAAATAATACAATTTACAGAGACTAGTGTTGGTATATATGCTCTAAGTTTCTTGCAAAGTCTGCTCTCGAAAAAATAGCCTCCCATGTTTTGAAAACACTGAAATGTTTACTGCAAAGTTCCTCATGCCCTTTATTGCATAAAAGGAATACTAGAAAACAAAACTGCCATTTATTTCATCCTTCCTAGCCTACACTTTATAATTTGAAAGATAATAAAAAATGTATTTTAACTGAAAAGCACTTGATCACATTTGGCCTCAACTATTCTATTTTATGCTGTAGTATGAATCATTTGTAAAATTTGTGGATGATGCTGAAACCAAAGTGTGGTAGAATTGTTAAAAATATGTTCATCCATTGATCCAGAACTGTCGTTACATACATATACACATACTTACCTATTACATAGGAAACATGAAAGCACAGTTAAAGGAAATGTTCTGAGATTAACCAGTTTCTAGGCTTTGTTTTAGGTGTACATAAAGATATCAGCGGAGGCATTCTGCTCTTTCTAATCCAAATAAATAATATAGACTTGCTTTACATTGTGTACTGTGTGATTGGCAGCAACTTTCTTTTGGAAGTCTTTCCCTTCCATACCTGGGGGTTACAAAGATAAAAACAAGAATTCTTCTACTGCACTATAGCCCTGCATTTTTCTGTTCAGCTGTAACATTTTAGCTCTCCCTCCGGTAAGCATTTGGCTACATCTTATAGAGTGAATAATATTGTCTATTTTTGTCCAGGTTCATTAATCCACATCATACTAATTATAAGAACAACGTATAAGGCAGCTGGATACTTTAAATTCTAACAGTTTCCAAAAAATAGTTGTTGCATTGTATTCATGAATATAAATACATTTTTTAAAACATGCTTGATCAATATATATTCTTGTGAATATATTGAGTCAATTAATTGCAGTTATTAAAACATTTTAAAAATACTTTACTATTTTCAGTTTCTTTCAGTTCTATAACAGTAATTATTATATTGATACCTTATATTGCTTGCCCTTCCCTTCAATGTTATATAACATTTAGCAGGTTTTTGTTTAGATTTCTAAAATGTGATAGCTAATGCTAAGCTACTTGCTACTCTTCCACTGCATAGCCTACTTTTTAAAAAGTTTATTTGTGGCTCATTTCAAAGGGAACAGATGGTGAACTGTTTCTTATACCAATTCAATAGCAATATGGATTTTATGTAATTTTATACCTATTAGTTCAAGGACACTTTGCTATATAGCAAGATACTCACAGATATAAGTATATATCCAAGCTGCGGTATTAATAAATAGTTATTAATAAATAAATCATCTTTGATTTTAAACAACTGATATATTTGCACTGCAGTTATAAACCCCTAAAATTATCTCCTGGCTATACTGAACTTGTAACTCTTTTACATTGTGTGTTTATAGGCCAAGAGTGACTGATGCCTAAATTGCCAAGACTTGAGAATGTTCTTCAGCTATAATAACACACTATTGACATGCAAAAACAGGACATCACTGTTCTTCAGGAAACAAAAATGAGGTCTGAGCAATACACAAGCGGCCTCATAAATATCTGTTTACAGCGTAAACAAACAGGGAATGAAGTACATCACCAGCAAGAGACTTTGCAAAAGAGAATTTGTCTTACATGTTTTATGCTTGTATTAACTGTAGAGAGTTGTAAGATCACATTCACAAAATACTTTGTACTGCCATCTTGTATTTTTTTATATTTTTGGCAGCATTAAATATTTTTTTTAATTTATATGCTGTTGTGTGTATATTTTTTAATCTAGTTCCAGAACGATTATTGCAATGCTCTGAGAAATGCGTCTTTAATCTATTATTACTCTCAGTTTCAGCTACAATATTTCTACATGATTCTTTGTGTTTTATTCTGTTCTATTTTCAGTGAGAACTTAACCCATTAAATTTATTACTAATAGAAAATGATATTTAAATGATAAAATCTGTCTTGGTAGCATTGGATATACACATTTTAGATTAGAAGATTCAATGGGGAAAGTGGGTCAATCCAGAGCATTTTAAAAAGTTCATTTTCCCTTCAGTTTGTATTTAAAAGAAATATTTACTTCAAGGTACAAGTCAAAGGATTTTTTTGCATTTGGGATACTCCAATATCAGTTTTTTATTTAGTGACATAATTGTTTTAACTAGCTTAGAACTACATTTGCCATATATTAAGGTAACTCATTTGAAAACATTGCTTTCTTACAGCTGCTTTATGTAAGACCAGCAATTTTTGGTACTTAAGTTTTAAGTGTTAAAGCGACAAAGAAATTTAAAAAGCAACCTTTTAAGATCTTAAACCACATTTTCCCATTTTACAGCGAAACCATCCCTGTACCTTGTAATATGAACACGGACTTTTATATGCCTCAAATTCCTGTTTTAACAAAGCTAAGTTTTGACTTGAATCAAATATATGGTAATACCCATGATTTTCTAAAATCTTCATTTTCTACAAAATTTTCTGAGTATGTAAAATCACCACATAACCTATACTGCTTCTTGCCAAAATGTTACATGTATCTAAATGTGACAAAAATGGGAGTTATATATATGTTGAACATCTGTTTTCCTTTATTACTCTAAGAAGAAATTAAATAAGAATAATAAGAAGCATGGAACATTTTGATACTTGAACCAAAAGTATGCCAAGGATATATTTTATGTCCAACTTTATTCAGTTCTGATAAAATAAATTTGCTCCGGTAAATTAAAATATCCATCAAAAGTTATGATTAATTACATCTACAATGCCTGTAGATGCAAAACACAACTTGGATTGTACATAAATGGACCCTGAAAAACAGTGTCTGATTTAAAACAATGAAGATGGGAGTCCACTACCAAAAAGTAATTTCCAGGAACTTGGTATTTTCCATCGTGAAGATTTTGCTTGAGAAGTGCTACTCTGTTGATTTAAAAAAAATAAAAAGGAAATTATTCCCAACAGTATAATTCCATTAACCTAAATATTTGTGATGAAACGTAGTAAGAGATGGATCCCTAGGAGGGAGAAAGTGCATTCCAGGGAACTAAGAGGCAACTCAGCCCATAAAGTATGAGAGAAAGCAAGTGAACATAGGACCTGCCTAATAGCTTGCGAAGTAGATTGTAGATTACAGATAGTGTTTTCCATCTGATAAGATTTTGTCTATAGCTCTGAAGCAATACAGAAGTCACCTTGGAAAAACTGCCACATATCATTTTTGGTTTTGGGCCTAACATTTAAAACCTATCATTTGGTAACTATTACGGGGCCTAATGGATCAAAAGGTATTGACTACAATCTACTACAGACTATTGACTACATTGACTCATTTACCGACCATTTGATCAGCGAATGTTCAAACTACTTACAGTACAACATGTGGAAAAAATAACTACATTCAGGTGTCCCGCAGCCATATAAT
The DNA here is from genome assembly GCA_027560395.1 of Boaedon fuliginosus. Lineage (NCBI taxonomy): Eukaryota > Metazoa > Chordata > Lepidosauria > Squamata > Lamprophiidae > Boaedon > Boaedon fuliginosus. The sequence goes on from JANHGC010007443.1 coordinate 48,906, forward strand.
TGGCTAGGAGGCAAGCAAAAGCCAAAGAGATGAAAACGAGTTGTCTCTTTCAGGGCAGAAAATACAGTTGCATTCCTGCGATTTCCCACTTAGTGATCTTTCAGTTAGGGTCAGAGTTGCCAGTTCCAAATTATAGTCATTACATGAGGGCTATCTGTAGTCTATTATCACCAAATAGTTTTCGAATTTGAGATCCCTATGACACAACGGTAATTTTGAGCTTTTCTACTAAAATCTCTGTTAATCTGCAGTTGCAGTTTATTTTATACTATACCGTACCCTACCATACTCTACCATACTATACTATATACACCTTGGTAATTCCATCCTTCATTCAAAATTCACCCATATGCAGGAACCACAGAAAATTTATGATAATCCTTCATTACTGTAAAACTGAGAAAGAGAGGTACAGGCAAGACTAGAAGGAAATACTTTTCTACTGCAATACTTGTTTTATGGAATAGCTTTCTATATGAAGTTCAGCTTGCTATAATCCTGCTGGTTTCCCAGATATAGGTTAAAATAAAGCTTTCTTAGGGATATTTTAACTAATAAACTACAACAGAACCATTGAAACGTTAGCTATTATTGGGATACCATTTTAATTTGAATTAATTTAAATAATATTGTATATATTTAAGTAGTTAACATGTTTTTATTTCAATGAACCACTGAAGGTCACAAAATTATGGCGTTTTAAAAGACAAATAAATACACTTTCAACTAAATTCTGGGCCCATAATATTATGTAATTTTTTGAAGAATCTTTCTTAACTCCCCAAATCAAAGTAGTGGAAGACATACTTACCTGAGATACAATTAGTGGTAATGTTTCATTAAGGTATTCAGCAAGGGCAAACGCATCAGGAATATTATCTCCCTCAGAGCAGAATTTCAACAAAACCACAAGTGGAATTCCTTTTGAACAACTGGAATAAAAAAAATGAAGAAGGGAGTGAGAAATTCAACAAACTCTTCTTCTCGGGTAAAAATTATGCTGTAAATTGTGAATACAAGAGGAACACGATAGATTATATATTTAAAGAATGGTTTTATCCCAAAAGAAAACAAGACTGTTAAATTAATCCATCTTTGCTTTTATTAGAACCAACTGGCATGTCACACATTGTGTTTTACATACAAGTAGTGACATTAACAAAGCCAAGCAAGCTTCTTTATCATTCAGAAAATTTATTTATTAATTAAAAACAAAGTATTAATGAATTTTCCTGGGCTTTCTAACAGTGATATTGTCACGCATATACATACTGTTTCAATAAGTTTAAAGGATTGAAAGAAACATATTGGTGTTCTGTTCACATTTTAGTCACATTTACATTTTAATTGGTGACATTAATTGTAAAAATATATTCTTATATTTTATCCTATTGCTTCCTGTACTTTTGATTTAGCATTAAGATACAACTACTGTAAAAAAGAAAGGGAAGCATTATTCATGTTTTGTATAAAAGCTGAGAAAAGTCAGTTATTTCTTATCAACCATTCAAAAATTGAACATTAGTCTTATAAATGCCCATTTTGTGAAGTTTAGCAGGGACCAGGGGGAATTCAAATCCCACTTGCTGTGTTACTTCCATTTCATAAATTGGGTCAGAAATTTCCCTATATTTCAGAAAACAATTGTATGTCATTAGCACACTATTATTGGAGAAATGAGAGCCAATGGGGTATGCTATCGTAGTTAAAGTATCACGATAGAAAGAGACAAGGTTCTAATCCTGCCTTGGGCACAAAGCCAGCTGTGTGACCTTGGGTCTATCACATTGTCTCAGCCCTAGGAAGGAGGCAATGGCAAATCACTTCTGAAAAACCTTGTCAAGAAAACTGCAGGGAATTTTCCAGGGAGTGTCCAAGAATTGGACATGAATGGGAAAAAATATTATTGGGAAATAACACTCTAATGCATGATTAGTCATTCAGGCTTGATTTTATGATTATTATTTTTTTGATCCAAGCAATGATCCGTGGACTGCCTCCTATTAAAAAAAATTTGAATATGATGTTACTTTTCAATATTAAAATTTTAGTGTGTCACCAACCTCTCTGTGAATAATAGTTTTGTAATACCACCTCCTGGAATATAGAATATTTTATCATCGTTTACTCCAGGAAATGCTGATATTTGTTCCAATTCATTGCCACTCAGTCTTTCCAAAATATCTCCCACTGTTTTCTCAACGGCAGGTGAAATCAAGTATCGCAATGAAGTGCTGTCAACAAACCATAAAATGTAAGTTTAGCTGCAAAAATCAAAACTGACTTTTTAAAAGAAGCGGTTAAAATCTAATGGAAATAGCTCTAATAAATGGTTAACAATTTTTTTTAAATTCGGTATTTTCAGTTCACTTTTTAAAAACACAAATGGGAAAAGCATCTGTTAAAACAGTTTATAGAAAGTTAAAATATAAGTTAAAGTATAATTCATTAAATATCTTTCTAAAACCACGGACTCAAATCTATAAACAATTGCCATATTTTTTGGAGTATAAAACGCATTTTCCTCCCTAAAAGAGGGTGAAAATCTGGATGTATCTGATACTCCAAATGTTGAGTATAGGAGGCCGAAAATGAGAGCTACTGAGGCCTCAGGAGACCAAAAAAACAGGCCGTTTTCGCTTGTTTTTTTGCTTCCGGGACATCTGCATGTCCTGGGAACTCAGTCCCCCTCCCCATAAATCTCATCCATTTCATTAGTGTGCAGACTGTCCTTGCATAACAAACAAATAACAAATACTGTAACTAACAACTCCATAAACTAAACATGTTTTTCCTCAGATCATACTACAGCTGCAAAGGACAGATATTTAATCTCATGAAAACAGAGATACCTCAAACAGATGCAGGCAGGTATGATGTACACTCCAAAGTACTACTGTATATACTCGAGTATAAGCCTAGTTTTTCAGCACCCAAAATATGCTGAAAAGGTCACCCTCGGCTTATAC
>JANHGC010007446.1:19188-40727 GCA_027560395.1 Boaedon fuliginosus
TGCTTGGGGAGTGTTGTAAAGCTCTGATAAGCAGTGTATAACATCTGAGTGCTATCGCTATCCATGTTGTAAGCCGCACAGAGTCCTTCGGGAGTTGGGCAGCATACAAATGTAATATTATTACAGATAAGGAGTTCCCAGTTTTCTGGTTCTGACACTTTAGCAAGGAGCTGCTTAAAATGACTCCCTGACCAGAAGGAGTTGGAAACTCTTGAGTCTGAGTGGTTTAGGTTTAGTCCTGCCATTTTTTTCTGTAAAGCTAACTCCTGGTGCCAAGCAGTTGAGATGTTCAAGGCAATTGCAAAAATCTGATTAATTAGATTTGAGATATCAAATCATTGTTAGTTCTCAGAAACCAAATAGATAGATCTTCTCCGGCACAATCTGTTCCAGAAATATCTATACATTTACATTCAGTTTGTAGGTAAAAGCTCAGACTATGGAAATCACAATGGAAACAGAATGCAAGTTCTTTTGTTACAAGGCATTTCATAGGCATCTTTTAGCAGAAAAACTGATCAATCAATCAATCAATCATAGCAATAGTTTAAAAAAAGCCCTTGTCACTTTAAAGTAGCAGGCAATGTATGTTTTTTTTTAAAAGAACAAAGCAATAAAGCTGTTGTAGCTTGAATATCATCAACGGTCCCCTACCTGGAGTGTCTGTGTTCTAAGAGTTGTTCATTCATGGAAGACTTCCGGAGATGGATCCTCTCCACTCCAAGAGTTTTGGGTGGGGGAGATGCTGGCAGAGAGATTATTCTTTGGACTGCCACAGTAAGGGAAGTATTGCCTGTTTAAAAAGGAATTAAATTGGAAGAAACAACATGATTTTGTGTTACCTAATCCTTACATAACTCTTCATATTTCTATTGAAAAGAAATATTCCATTTCTTCCCTTATGAACCCAAGTTACTTTCACAAAACCATGGAGAGGAAGAAGCAAATTAGACATATTGAGACCATAATACTGCTCAGGGATGAATCCAAAGTTGATCATTTCACACAGGTGGCTGCACACTGTCTGGATCACGGGTGTCAAACTCGATTTCACTGAGGGCCGCATCAGGGTTGTGTTTGACCTTGGGGTGCCAAGGTGGGTGTGGCCAGACTAGACATGGCCAGCTCAACGTCACTCAGGTGGCTGTGGCAGGGAAAATGGAGCTCCGTTTTCCCTGACAGGCACCACAGGCCGGTTCCTCATTGTTTCCAGGGTGGTCCTGTGGGCCAGATCTAAGCACCCCGTGGGCCGGATCTCGCCTGCAGGCCTTGACTTTGACAACCCTGGCCTGGATTAATACATCCAACCAAGGAAAACCAACTAGGCATTCAGTCATCTTGTAATTAAACACCCTTATTTCCATGCACAAAACAGTGGGATGACAACTGGTTTTCATTTAGTTCTAAAGAACTTTGAGGATGCATCATGCCACGACAGTGTTTTGATTGGACAATTTTTGAAAAGAATTTGATACGAATAAAACTGGAGTGATTTTGACCTGAACATCCTATATTTAGTTCAGCTAGGACTTCAAAGAAGTCGAAATGGAGAGATTCCATTCAAAAACTGGAGGAGGATTAAAGCTTTAAGCCTCAACGATAGTTTTTTTTATTAGCTGTTTCTTACTTGCCTTACTGTTAGCTATTGTTTGAAACTTTTAACTGATCACATCAATCTCTTTTGTTTTTTCCTTTCCCAGTTCGGCATCTCAGAATGTACTATGTACATTGATTAAAAACAGTAAAATATTTTAAAATACTGCTGGCTAATAAACCGGTCAGTGGCAGACCACTTGTGGAAAACTAAGGCCATTTTTATCATTTCCAAAGTAAAAATTTATGCACAGAAATTGAGAATTCAACAATTTTCTCCGCTTCAAAACATGACCACATATGATTTAATCCCATGCTGGTAGACGCACAGCTTTGTTTTTGAGACTGACCAATTTGGAAAGCGTTGCCTCATCAAAATGAAAGAATTTGACATTTGTTGCACATTTTTAATGTGATAATAAGTAGGACAGTGGGTTTTGGTTTTTTTTCTAGGACTAATGACTAGGCAAGGGAGTGTAGCTAACCCAGCCCAGTATTAGCTGGCAGGAAGTAACAAACCCAGGTATCATTATGGCAGCACTGAAAGATTAAAAAAGGATAATAATTGCTTGTTTATATGAATTATATGTTTGGGAAGATTAGGAGATTGTATCAGCGAACTGTCTTTCTTCTTTCTGCTGTAACCCATTAATACCTGAGTTCCTTTTTTTATATAAAAACCAATGCATCGGAACTATAATCTTCTTTATTATTTGGGGTCACTGGCTGAGAATTCACTGGTTCAGTGCATAATCTCACTGAAGGTGGTGGACCAACAGCAGATCCCAACTCTCCCCTGTACCTTCTACTCCCTACCCCCCATCTTTTAGTTATAACCTGTATTTTTACTGTGTTTTTATTTTGTTTTTATACTGTGTATGTGTTTCTCTCTCTGTGTGTGTATGTTTGTGTGTGTCTATGTTTGTGTGTGTGTGTGTATGTATGTATGTCTATATATATATGAATGGTTTTATTTTAATGTTATAAACCTCCCAAAGTCGCCTTGCAGTGAGATGAGTGGCAAACAAAATAATCCTGAAATCCTCCAAGAATTAAGTCAGAGTAATAGTGGCTTCCTTACCATGCCTTGAATCAAGTTTATTTAATTATTTGTTCTATTTCTATGGCCGCCTATCTCAGTCACTGACACGTTATTAATAGAAAACTGAACATCTATCTTCTTCTTGTTGCTTCTGCCAAGAACCAGAATTTAATGTTAATTCCAGGGGTGGGCTGCTAGGGGTTCTCACGGGTTTGGGCGATCCTCTTGTTAAGGGTCTGCCCAGTTCGGCGAACCCCCAAATCCCACTCTTGGCTGGCCCTGCCCCTCCCAGGAGTCTCCACGTGGCCCGTTTTGGATCCCTGGTAAGTGCAGGGCCCATGCGGAGGCTTGGGGATGATGAAAAACAGGCCTCTCAGAAGTTCCAGAAGTCTGGAAACGGGCCTGTTTCTGGCTTCCAGTGAGCCTCTGGAACTTGGGGGAGGCAGTTTTCACCCTCCCAGAGGTTCTAGGAAAGCCTCTGGAGCCTGGGGAGGTAAAAAATAGCCCCCTCCCCCCCACCGTGGTGCAGGAGGTCGACTAGACCATACCCACCAGAGCCACGCCTACCCAGCAACCGGGCAGAGAACTGGTTGCTGAAATTTTTGCAGCCCACCCCTGCAAGTTCAAGTTATTTACTCTAATTAGTCTGGCCTTTGGTGTAATTCTTGACTTCACTATGTGCAGCATTTCAGTTCAATTCATACTCCAGTTTTTATCCTTAGATTTACCAATACCACATCACTGTTTTTACATTTTATTACTTATTTTACATTTTATTAGTTATGTCTTGACTAGCCTCATGAAATAGGATGTTAGAAGAAGTTCATGGATGGAACCAACTCCTTCCCCTGTGTAGTGACAATGCAGAAGACAACTGTTATTTCAAGTTTAGTGACATATTTTGACTTCTGCTTCATATTAAAATGAACTAGAGGTTTACGGGTCACTCTAAGCTAATCTGCTGTAAGTCAGAGGTTAATACACTGGACTTGTTGGTAGGAAAGCCAGCAGCCCAGGTTCGAGACCCAAACACCATGCAACAGGGTGAGCTCCTGTCCTCACACCAGCTCCCACCAACCTAGCAGTTCGAAAGAATGCAAATGTGAGTAGATAAATAGGTACCACGACAGTGGGAAGGTAACAGAGCTCTGTGATGTCATGTTGGCCACATGACTGTAGAAATGTCTTTGGACAGTGCTGGCCTTGAAATGGAAATGCACCCCCCACCCTGCAGTTGGCAACAACTACAGTAGCAGAGTAAAATCCACATAGAGGAGGAAGGGGAGAATCTTCCCATAGCTGAAAACCTATGAAAACCTCAGTCATGTGCCTTCAAGTCAAGGTCTGATCTTGCAAACTCATAACTACAGCTGGACCATGAAGTCACGATGCCAGGTTTTGATAGAAACCCTGGAGTTGATATTGTTTGTGGAGAGCTTCTGCACAGGAACTTAGCACTGGGTACTATGGAGATTGGCTACTCTTGAGGTACTGAATCTCCGCTTTGCGAAGGAACTCCTCACAGCTTATAAGAAATTTGGGCACCATCTTACTTGGTATATATGCTTTTCATGTTATGCCTTTCAATCTGAGGGGTCCTTGGTGTTCTCTGACCTTGCTTGTTTTCTGGCAGACATTTCATAAGCCTAATGGAGTAACGTCATCAGTGCTAGTAAGGAATGCTGCTTGCTGTCAGTTTATATTCTGGTGTCTGTGTGAGGGTGGTATTAAGGATTCTTTTAGTGATGTGCTCTAGAATTCCTAAGACCACCTCCACCCACACAGACAGGGAAGACACCAGAATATAAACTGATAGCAAGCAGCATTCCTTACTAGCACTGATGATGTTACTCCGTTAGGCGAATGAAACGTCTGCAAGAAAACAAGCAAGCTCAGAGACCACCAAGGACCCCTCATTTCAACCCTGAGCTACAAATATTCTCCTTTATTGCCTTTCAATCTGTTTGTACAGTTCATTTTCCCTGGCTCCAAAAGAGCCAATCGCCTAGGAATTTGATCACGGACCTCTTAGACTTGGCAAAGCACACTCCCACACTGTTGAAAATCTGCTTCCATGTGTTTGCTCTTCCAAACACATGGATGCAGATATGACTGCAGAGCACCCAGACACGGAAAACATTCCTTCCGTGAACATCCTTACAAGCCCAACTGCTTGACAGGCTCATCTGCTGACAGGAATGTGTATGAAGTAGCCTGGCCTTTTTAAAGATGCCAGCTGTTACAGAAACCATGTTTCCTTTCCTTATCCCCACACCCAGAGAAGACAAGCAACACAGAATATAACATTTCCCACGTGAATTTTGCTTTTAAATGTTAAAAGGATGGGAATACGCACCGTCTTCAAAAGATGTCGTGTCAGACAAAGAGCTGCTCTCAGACGGGATAATTTCATCTGCGGAGAAGCAAAAAGAAAAGAAAAAAGGATACTCATGAGTGACAAAGCTGCAGTTTGGAACAGTAGATACATTATACATTAGTGCATACAATCAATTAAGATTGCATGTAATCACTCAGGGATCACATACTTCCAGGATAGGTTGCTATGGAACGAGTAAAATGAATAATTAAGAACAAATATCAGTAAAGTGGAGTCTGCTTTTCATTAGCTGGAATGTTAGCTCCAAGAAATCATTGCTAAGGCGCTCAGAGAACAGACTAAGTCACCGATATACTGAAGCCAAACAAGTCAGCTGCTATTAATTTTTAAGATTCTTTTACATGTTACAATGGTGGCTATTGAAGATACAAGGGCTACATAGTCCCACAACATTTGCTGCACTTTGCACAAATGTTAAAACACTTCCGTGCGCTGGAATCCTAACATCATAAGCACTTACTGAGGACAACTGACACTGACAAGAGTGTGGGATATATTTAATTTATTCCCAGAATATACTGAAATAAAACCTGCAAAACCCTCTCTGCAATTGTGTCTTCAATGAACTGTTTTAAAAAAAAATCCTCATGACCAAAATTAGGGAATCATATTGGATCATTGGAGAACACCTCGCTGCCTCTCCCTGATCTACAAAGTTTTGTTGTTATTGTTCAGTCACTTAAGTCGTGCTCAACTCTTCGCAACTCCATGGATGATAACACACCAGGCTCCCCTATCCTCCCGTCTCCTGGAATTTGCTAAAATTCATGTTCATTCTCTCAATGACATTATCTCACCCTCTCATCCTCTGCTGTCCCCTTCTTCTTTTGCCTTCAACCTTTCCAAGCTAAGTGCTTAGAGTTTTGCTTTTATGATTGACTGGAAAAAGGCCAGGAAAGGTTATTTCCTCTTATCCTTGTATATCAATGTATGTCAAGAAAGGGAAATGCTAGAACTAGTGAATGTAGTTAATCAATGCATTACTTTTTTCTAAGGTCATAGTAAGGTGGTGCCAACTCTGCTCTAACCTGAAGCTCTTTATGCTAGAGCAAAAGGTGAGGTATAAACTGTAGTTTGAAAATCAAAGTAAATGCCAGGCCGTCATCAGAAATAATGCTGATGACAAGAGAACAAATGCAGCAAGAGTTGTGCAGTTCCCGAGTTCACTTGCACATCAGTTGCTGAAATGCCCAGCAAGCTTTCTACCCAAGGAATTGACTCCTTGTAGAAAATGCTTGTTGAATCATTAATTGTCGCTCCACTTGTCAAAGCTCTAATCAGTTCCTCATCTTCCATTCTAAGCCACTGGCAACATTCACTGTTTTTCCAGCTTCTTCAAAGAATTCATTTTTGGCATTCAAATCATTTTCCTCTATGAAAATGCTTATGTACAACTCTAATCTGTTTAGCTTTCTATTTGATAAGGTAAATGAAACAGAGCTTCATATACTTCTCCCTGTACCAGTTGGTTTCTCAACAATCAAGGCATTTAGGGAGCTCTCCTACACACATTTCAAAATTTTTCAAAATGCAGACATCAGCTCTGGGCCAAATCATTCATACCTATCTGATACCTTCCCTCCTACTTGTCTGCCCAGCAGGGAGCTGTTTACAACTAGATGAAGTGAATGCCTTATCCAAACTCCCCAGAGTAAAACACCTGAATGCCTGGGGCCCTCAAAATTAAATCACTGCAAACACACTGGCTTCTCAAACAACAACAACAATAATAATAGATAATAGAAAATGAATAAGGTGAAGTGCTCTCGAAGAAGCTAAAATCTCTAAAGTGACTTTAGGATTCAAAAAGACAAGCACCTTCCACATAATGATGTGGAATGATGTTGATAAGAAAGAAAAAAGTATGGATAGACCATAGTTTTTCCACCATGGCAATAAAAATATATAAAATCTAATAAAGTGTAAGTAAGATTGTCTATGGAGATTCTCAGTCATCCAGGTCATAGTCAAGTGACCAAGAGGCAATTGGACTTTCTTGTTTTTCTCTGAAGATGTTTCGCTTCTCATCCAAGGAGCTTCTTCAGCTCTGACTGGATGATGGGGACTGGAAGGATTTTAAAGGATTTAAATCTTTCCATTCCCCACCATCCAGTTAGAGCTGAAAAGCTTCTTGGATGAGAAGTGAAACTTCTTCAAAGAAAAACAAGGAAGTCCGGTTGCCTCTTGAAAATATAAGTAAGATTGCTTAGGATTTGACTGGTGAATTAATCTTTTGCTTATAAAAAGCTCTCTTCAGCTGAGAGATTATTAAAGCTGCTCATGTACATAAAAAGTGATGAAAAATGAAAGGGAGTAGTTATAAGAACAAGTGGGTAAAACAGGTACAAGTACTGGAGTTTAACAATATGTCAAAGTTTCCACAAAGGCCAAGTTTGGGGCATAAACAAGAGGCCCTAGGCAGCTGATCCAAAGTTTGCAATTCTCTCACCTTCTTGGATTACAAAATATAGAGGGAGTTCATTAAATTCCTTGTGCAATCTGTTCAAGCATCTTTCCTTATGCTATCTGTTCACTGACTATAACTGGACCCACACAAGGTGAAAAGGGAGTGGAGTCCCCTTCAAGTGACTTGCTCTCTGCTGTGATGTACTCTCACCACAGTCATTCTTATGGAACAGGTGAAAAGCAAGAAAGTGCTTTAATACTTGTGAGGCTCTGATCCTTTCTCATTTGAAAGACTTTTGCAAGTGCCTGACTCTTCCTCCTTTGTGGTATGTTGAAATTCTGAAAGCCAAGACTTTTGGCTGCTTTTCTTGGACTGCCTTGTGAATCAGCAAAGGTGATATAACGGGCTGGGCCCATGGGTGTGAACTTGCTCTCTCCTTGTATAACCTCAGTTTGGAGAACTGAATTATCAGCTTCTGGATCTGTTTGTTCCTCTTCCTCCCTGGTTGAGAATTCCAAGATCTTTGGTTCCCAAACACCTGGAGGATTCCAGTTTGGAGCACACTGCTCTGATATAGGTAGTCCTCATTTACTGACTTCCCCATTCAGCAACCTAAACTAATTATGACAGCACCGAAAAAGTAGTTTATGACCAGTCCTTGAATTTGTGGCCGTCACAGCATTCTGCACTCATGTGATTGCCATTTGTGACCCACTGGCAAGCAAAGTCATTGGGGAAGCCAGCAGGAAATCACAAGTCCCAATCATGGGACAACTTGCCTAACAACCACCATGATTCACATAATGACTGCAGCAGAACTGACATTGTAAGTAGGGACTTCCGGGTTGTATCCCGATGGGACTGGTTGGAAGTCCGCAACACTCACGGCTCCAAACCAGGCTTCTCCGACGGTGGGCTCCTAAAGGAGCCTATATCTCCCCTGTAGGGTGGGGCGCAGTGAGGAAGAGCTACTGGGATGGGTATAGGGGAGCCGCATCTCCCCTGCCCGTATACGTCTATTCTCTATAGCCACCGACAGAAGAAGCGGTGGTACGCCATCAGTATCCCACCATCAGCCGGGTACAACGATCGGAAACAAGAATGTACTGGAGGCGAGAAGAAGAGCTGGAGGTTTGGAGGGGGTGAGTGACAAGCAATAATGATTACCCCAGGGATAACTTCAATAAACAAAACCCGAATAGTGAGCAATGGCAGGAGTGAAGAGGCAGTTCCCATATACTCATTCTGAATTGAACTGAACTGATTTAAAAAAAAAAAGGAAAATACTCGGAGACTATAATTTAAATCAAGACTGGAATTTATTCAAGGTGGAGTATTTTTTGGAAATTTCGATTAAACTCTTTTTGTCTCAAAGATATGTGACCGCCGAATTCAAAAGAATTTAAAATAAAGAAATACAAGGAGGAGAAAAAAACTGGCTGGAGTACAGATGGCAAATTTGGAAGGAATGGGGGAGAAGCTGAGAAAAATTAAAGAATTGATGCAAGAGACACTTATTCAATTGAAAGGGCTGCTGAGCCATTTGGAAAATCAAGACTCTTTAAAAATTCAAAATGGTGATTTATTTCTGCAACAAAAGAAGGAGGCGATTCAAAGACTGGCTGAGCGGAAAAGGAGACGAAAACACACCAGAGAGCAAAATCCATGATGAAGGCAGTAGAGAAGAGAGAGGGGCGGTGCAAAGCTGAGGCGTTGACAAAGACGGAGACAAGGAATACGTGTCAGAGTATGGTGGGGGCGACAGCCGGAGGACGAGAGGAGGAGTCAACAGGAAATTAAAGATGACAATAGCAGGCGGCCGACGAGAGCAGAAAGGCGGAAAAGGTATAAAGGAAACCACGAGAGGGGAGAAGAAGACGGAAGGAAGATGATATATTATTGCAAAAGGAGAAGATAAGAATGTGCGAGAGAGACAACGGATAAAGAACTAATAAAAGATTATTGAGATTAGGGTGGTGGTGTGATGTTAGAGTTAAAATTGATAAAAAAAACGAAAAAAGAGATCTAGAAACAGGAAATATTAATGTATACTAGAACTGAAGAGGGTTTATGTAGACAGTGCTAGAGGGGAAAATAGGTTTAATGAAAAAAGAATTATTATTTGAGATATGATTGTTTATGCTGCTTTGAGATCAATAAAAAAACTTTAAAATTAAATTAAATGGAAAGAATTCAAGACAGGGATAGATAGGATGATTATTACAAGAGACAAGATTGATGACATATATTTAGATGAATTGTAAATATTTTGTTATGAAATTAGAGTCCTATGACCACGCGCTAAATTGTGTAAGTTTTGTATATTGTATAAATGTATAAGTTTTGAGTTTAATTAGAATTTTTAAAATCTGAGAATGAAATTAACTGAACTATCTATATTGATTAAATAAAATGGAAATGATTTAAGATAGGGATAGATAGGATGATTTTGTTACACCCCGGATCACTCTCTGCAAAAAAACAAGGGGAATAATTTCTTATGAAAATAGAACTGCTTATAAATATTAATTGAAATTGGAGAGATATACATAGATGCTCTTTAACGTGTATGAAGTTTATGGGTTGATATGAACAAGATAAAATTGATGTTTGGAATCTATACCCCTATGAACTCCCAATGCGCAAAAAGAGACATGTCATAAAAAGAAAAATAATAAAAAAAATATTAAAAAAAGAAAGAAAAAAGAACTGACATTGTAAGCTCATTGTGGGCACGTGATGTTCCACTTCATGACTGCATCACTTAGCAATGAATTTGCCAGTCCCAACTGCTGTCGGTAAAGGAGCACTGCCTGTATATACCATTTCTGCACCATGATCTGTTGTTTTATTTTTATGCTATGCAGGCTTCATTCTTATTGTCTTCCTGAGCACAAAAATCTGACTCACCAGTTCAGCTGCCTTTTTACCTCCTTCCCTCTCCTCCTCTCCCAGCCAACACTTGTTAGGAGGCGGACAGGTGGGGGAAGACCATGCTCCGATGATCGGCTTGATTTGTTATGGATTGCACGCAGCCAACAAACACACCGAACAGCCACATTCTGCTCAAATAAGCACCTGATTCTTGATAGAACACGATGCCACACTAGTTTTGCCGGGAAGAATGCCACCAGCCCTTCCAGCCAAATTAAAATGCTTTAATTGGCTTTTCCCCTCCAACGTGTTGGCACTTGTCAGAATAAAATGCTTCATCTGTGTTCTGTCTCAACCACATCTGACATGAAAACATGACAATCAGATTACAGGTAAGCTCCTACGTTTGCTGAAGTCAGGTTTATAGTCCAACTGTTGTTTTTTCCCCCCCTGGGGAGCCTAGATCTTTCATTTCTGTTACATAAATATGCTAGAAAAAAATAACACGGAAAAACACAGAGGTGCGTACAGACAGACAAAGAGCCCTGGCAGCACAAATTAAAGGCGGGAATATTTTTTTTTTTTGTTACCTGGTAAAATCAGGCTTGACTTCTGCGCAGGTTTCTTCCCACATTTAATTCTATATTCATTGATGGAATTTTCAATCTCCTGGAGCTTTTTCACCGCCTCTGTGTACTCTTGTTTTCTTTTCTTTTTCACGTTTTTGCACAGGTCCGGCTCACCGGCCAGCTTCTTTGCCGCCTCCACCATTTTTTGCTGGATGAGAAAGTTGCTTTCCAGATTTTGCAGGGCTGGGTCCTAGAGAGATTTAAATCAATCCATCAATCGGGATTTGCCATAGAAGAAATGACATCAATTTAAGCTCTACCTTTAATTAATTAATTGATTAATTTTTTTTCAATTTATACCCCGCCTCATTTCCCCGGTCAAGGACCAAACAAAAAAATAATAATCACAGATTTCTTTTATTCCCCTCCCCGTCATATATATAACAAAGAATAGCTGGTCTTTTCACCAGCTGTAAAGTCTTTTTAATTCTGCCATAGCCGATCATTAAAGAACCAACCCTTTTACACCACATTTATTAGGCTTAAAGCTCAATATTTTTCCAGGAGCAACTATGGATTTGCACAACTGTCATTCTGTGAACAAAAAGCTGGCCAGCTTTCCTGCAGTATACTGCATTTAGTAAAATGACAGCACTGAGATAATGCCCATACATCTTATTTATCCATGTTGGTAATAAATCGGACAGACTCCAGCCAATTGTATTGTTATCAATGTTTTGACAAACACGTCATCAAACTTCTCTAGTGCAACCAAGAACATCTGCAGAATATCAAGAGGGTATATATGACTTCCATAATCCAAGCTCTGCACATACTCACAATGTGTAAAACAAGTGATGGAGATTTAATTGCACACCGGGGTGTGTGTGTGTGTCAATAGTTTTAATTTTTGGAAACTCCTCCCCTAGATGCCCCTAAACTAGAAACAACTTTGTAGAGGGAAGAAGAGGGGGTAGGGCTTAAAAAAAGGAGGAAAAAAAATAGACCACAGCTGCAGAATGGCAATAGCACTTAGACTTATATACCACTTCATAGTGCTTTTACAGCCCTCTCTAAGCGGTTTACAGAGTCAGCATGTTGCCCCCAACAATCTGGGTCCTCGGAAGGATGGAAGGCTGAGTCAACCTTGAGCCTGGTGAGATTTGAACTGCCAAATTGCAGCTAGCTGGCAGTCAGCAGAAGTAGCCTGCAGTACTGCACTCTAACCACTGCACCCCCACGGCTCTGTAGAAGAATGCCATCTAAGGCAAGATAACTTACAAATACGGGACATTTAGGGAACACATGAGGAAATACAGTACAGGTAGTCCTCAACTTATAACAGTTCACTTAGCGACTGAAGTTACAATGGCACTGAGAAAGGTGACTTATGATAATTTTTCACACTTACGACGCCTCCAGATGCTTGGCAATTGACTCATATTTATGACGTTTATAGTGTCCTGGGATCATGCGATCACCTTTTGCTACCTTCTGATAAGCAAAATCAATAAGTAAA
This sequence comes from Boaedon fuliginosus, assembly GCA_027560395.1. Taxonomy (NCBI): domain Eukaryota; kingdom Metazoa; phylum Chordata; class Lepidosauria; order Squamata; family Lamprophiidae; genus Boaedon; species Boaedon fuliginosus. The sequence goes on from JANHGC010007446.1 coordinate 31,591, forward strand.
CCAGATTCATGGCGCTATTACCCTGTTTCCCTGAAAATACGACCTCCCCTGAAAGTAAGACATAGCTTGATTTTTACATGTGTGTCCAATATACGTGTGTCCCTAATTAATAGGTTAGTCAGTGGATGACATCCCCGAATGTAAGACCTGGTGTCTTTTTTGGTGACAAAAAACTGTAAGACAGGGTCTTATTTTCAGGGAAACAAAGTAACTTAACAACTGCGAGTGATTCACTTAACAACAATAGCAAGAAAGGCTGTAAAACGGGAGAACAACTTATTTAGCGACTGCCTCACTTAGCAGCAGAAACTTTGGGCTCAATTGTGGTCGTTAAATCGAGGATTATGATCAGAATTAAGTAACCAAATGCATAACGTTTTTCTCCACTCGATTCTAGCTTTCTATAGATCCCTTCCCAGTAGAGATACATATCTATGAACCTAAAGTAAATCCGTATTTAAAAGATTAGCACCATTAATCTAGAAGTGAGAGTAAGAAAGCATGCCAGCTGCCCTTTCAGCTGAAAAGCATGGACTTTATACTTCCATTCCTACACTGGGCAGAAAAAAACATGTGAACAAAACACGCTCATTTGGTGGGGCGAAACTCATGCTTCCTTCCTGGAAGCCTGCTTTTCAAGTGACAAAGAACCACACAACCTGCTCTACCTCCACCCTTACTTTGCCCAGCCTGGGTGTTGAACCCATTTCTCTTCCTGTTCAACTGACAAGTTTAATGCAATCTTTCTTACTGTAAGTCTCTGATCAATATGGCAAAGTCTCTGAATCGGTGAGAATCCTAAGCATTGCAATGACGATTAATGGCTTTATCCCAGGGCTTTATTCCTCTCCACAGTTACCAAGAGCTGAATAAAGCTTCAGGTTGTAACCATTTTATATTCTCCGAATGGCTATGTGCTTGAAGCACTGTTATAGCACTAACAAGCAAGATATTTAAAAGAGATCCCATTTAAGTTTTGGGATGACCTGATTTTGCCAATGAATCCTGGAAAGTCAAGCCTTTACTTAAGGGGTAGGATAGGGTGAGGTATTTATCCAAGATGGCTGACGCACCAGATTTTTGTTTTACGTTTTCATTGTTTTCTGGTTTTTACTCTTGTTGCGAGTCACCCAGGTTTATTTTAAGATGGGCGGCACATAAATCTTATAAAATCATAAATAAATAAACAAAGATATGCCTACCTCCTCATTGGGTAGCAGATTGTCATCCAATCTGAATGTCGTACCTACACGCCTTCTGACTGGAGGTGGCTTCTCTCCAGTGTTCAGAGGATATTCCTTTGGCATTTTTCCAGTGAGCTCCTACAGAATATGAGAAGAGCACCTTTAGCAACCCGAGAAAGAGTGAATGAATACTCTATGCTTGACTGGAGCGAAAACAAGAAGTCTCACCGCCTCCCGCAGACAGATCTTCTTCAACTCTTCAACTTTCTGCAGGAGTTTCTCTTGCAAAAGCTTTTCCTTCTTTCTCAGTTCTAAGATTTTCTCTTTCTTCTGCTCTTCGCTGACTTCTGAATCTTGAGATCCTATAAAAGCAATATAGACATGTAGACTCAAAGGGTTTGAGGCGAGATCCAATATTTGTGGGCGTAAGAAAAAATGAACAAAATGAACAAAACAGAACAAAAATTAAGGGGAGGAAAAGTACAAATGAATCCCTGTGAGCAGTAGACATGCTAAATAGCCGTAGACTGTTAACTAACTGTTTGCAGATTGGTGGGAAAACAGTGTTTGGGAGAATATAAATGCTTAGAATACCACAACTTGTATTGCAACTAAACTTGTTAGCTTTAGCTTTAAACAGAATGTGTCTTTGCCCCTTTCCTTAAACTAACCATGACTTTTTCAGCAGCACTACAATGAAATTCAATAAGCATCCCCTAGTTTCAGGTCAGACAAATATGCATGCATTGCATGTGCTTCCTTTAAATGTATGCAAACTGATAAAACTCATTAGATTATGAGGTAAATCCAAGAATGCTGTAAGAAGTAAACGTCAGTTACTGCTTGATTTCTATCTGCAACACTTTATAATTATATTAAGACTTCCTTTTCAAACATCTTTTTTACATAGGTTGAGCAGATCCAGAAAAACAAGGCGGTTGTAGGTCCCTCAATGGATTAAACAAGGTTTGGTATTCACCTGAAGATTGAAGTTCTGTAGAAAGGTACAGAATCTGAGAAGGCTTACTGGGAAGAAGTATGATTAAAGTGCTAAGGCGGAGATCATGGAAAATCTAACTGAAATTTTCACTTGACCATGGAGTTCAGTGGGAGACTAGATCAACAGTTCTCTCTCATACCACAAGCTATGAGGCTATAATAAGGAGTAAGCTCAAAGTGCATTATCTTGAGCAATCTAGAGGAAAGTTGGGTTATAAAAGTTAAAAAAAAACCTAGCTAGTTTTGTTTCCTTAAATTAGCCTTTCTGAAGAGGCTGACTCCAGATATGTTGATAAGTGCCTCTGGCCACAATGGCTAGGAATTCTGGGAAATGTAGTTTCAATGAATTCAATATATTAAAATACAAAATAAGGTTGGGGACCTTTTTACTACAGTCCTGGAAGGCTAGATTTTCAGTTCAATACATCGAACCATAAATCCCTGAATGTGGGACAGGCAAATTGGCTGCTATATCAACATACAGAGCAAAACTACAGGAGACTTCTGATTCCAGGGAGTTCAAGGCCACCTGGGCGGAGCAGACAGAAGATATGACATATGAATGTCCTAATGCCACCCCGAAAGTTGGCCTAAATAAACCTGCATAGCAAGAGTAGGGCTGAATGTAAAGTAGATCAAATAGACTGTAAAACTATTTTTCTTCCTTGCAACTAGTAACTTCTTGCATGAGTACCCAAGAATGGGGTGGCTAGATCTAACTATTCGCAATATAATTGGGCCTTACTGAAACTATCACATTGGCACAAAACTTGTCCTGAGACTGCTGCTTAAAGCTTGCCAAGGACTAGCAACGGTTTTTGTTGGATTTGTCATGTTCAATAATACATTTATTTGAGGACTCGTATTAATAGGTTTTCTTTTATGTAGGGAACTATGGCTCTTTTATGACTTGAGGACTTCAACTCCATACTGAGCCAGGCTCAGGAATTCTGGGAGTTGAAGTCCGTAAGTCATAAAAGGGCCCTAATTCCCCACCTCTGACTTAAGAGTGTATCCACCACCATACTCTATGGTACAAGCAGGACTTGGAGGTGCAGACGTTTCAAAGAGGCAAGACTTCCTACCTGAAGAAATTAAGCTACCATTGCTGGCCATAATAAGTTGATTCTTTGCTTCCAAAGCTGTTAGCTTTGAAACTTTTGGCACTCCTGTATCTGTCAGGTCCATTGCAATATCATCCAAGCTTCTGGCTGAGGGAATTTTTGCCTGAAAGAATTTTGAAACAAACAAACTAAAACCATGCAACACCAAGTTAAGTGTAATAAAACAAAGGGTACCAGAACACATTTCATACTGTTGCTTTGAGACCTAGCTTGTTTTCTGGGTATTAATGACTAAAAACACAAGCCAACACTTAATTAGCCATTAGAAATGTTCAAAATGAATATAGGAAAAAGAAAGGAAAAATGAAATTCATACATTAAACATTGAATGTGTTTTTTGAACATTTCTCTAGCTGTGGCTGGAAGTAGCGTGAAATAGATTAAATAATCGCATTGCTGCTCAAATATAATACTAAAAATTGGACTGTATTAACTCTAGACTTTCAACTCAGGCTTCCATACGCCCAATGAATTTTAAAATATTTACAAATGATAAGAATCAATTCTGCTCGTTGTTCAGAATCACTAAAATGGATAATTTTACAAGGTAGGCTACAAAATATCAGGGGCCATTTTTCAAGAATAAAAATCTTCAGTTAATAATCTTCAGTTAATAATAGAAATCTTCAGTTAATAAATCTTCAGTTAAGACTAGAAATCTTCAGTTAATAAGATTTCAGTTAAGAAATCTTCAGTTAAGAAATCTTCAGTTAATGGTTATTAAAAGTTGTGATAGTGCTGAACAAGTGCCATTTGTCACCAATACTCCATATTCTGGCTGTTGCAGCATCCTCATGGTCACATGATTGCAATTTAAGAGCTTGGTAATCAACTTGTGCTTATGTGTGCATTTGTTAAAATAATAACAGTGGGCTACAACATACAGACAAATAACATTTGCAGTGTCCCATGGTCACACGAGCGATATTTATGACTTTTCCCTGCCAGCTTCCCACAAGCAAAGTCAATGGGGAAGCCTGCAAGGAAGTTTGCAAAATTGCTCCTGCTGCTTCTTCTCACGAGGAGCCCACTAAGAACTATGAGATGCCTGGAAATCTCATACTCCCTCCTGCAGCACCCCCTGGCCACACTCTATATTGCCTGCCCATTCCAGTCATACCCCACTGGAAATACATCCCACCCCCCACCCGCCGCCACACACACTACGTAGCACTCATTGCCCACTGGCCCACTTGAAATACACTTGGGACTTGCAACCTTGTGCTGGCTTCCTGATTGACTGTGCTTGTTGGAAGCTACCAAGAAGTCATTAAGTTGCAATCATGTTAGGTTCTTGCTTAACAACCCACAATCTTCTTTTAACAACAGCCACAGGGACTGCTGGGATTGTAATCACTAAGCAATATGTTAAGGTGACATTGCTTAGCGATGGAAATTCCAATCCCAATTGCTAATATAACCCAAAGACTACCTCTGTATAATCACTCTAAAAGACTTCTAGCCCATAGGACAAATTCTACAATTACTTTAAATATCACTGAAGACCACTTACTTTGCTTTGTTTCCTGTCCAAGTAAAACTGATGTTGACTGATTGCCATCACCCAGATGGATTTGATTAGAGAAGTGTTCGCATACCAGGTTTGTACTACCAGGCCACTCTGTCCAAAGGTCCGTCTTGATACTGAAATTCTAAGCATTTTTTATAACTTAAAGTGAATATTGCTTTTTTGAAAGAGAGAGAAAGAGAAAGAGAAACAGATATTTGTCACGTGAAGTCAACCCCTTAGCTTAGATTAACCTTTGCAGCCTGCCCTGTAGAGGTTAAACAAGCAAAGAAGCAATTAACCAACCAACTGGACGCCCAAATAGTTAACACTTCAATTTTTAAATGTTTATGTTGTACCTAGCTTACTTCTCACTAAGATAGCAAACCCGTGCCTGGCTGTACCACTTAGATTATATAAGAGGCGGCAGCAACTGCTAGAAAGACTGAACATTCATTCCCAGGAGGAGGGGGGGAAGGACTAACAGGGAGAAACCTTTTCTCAGAAGAGATTTTAGACAAAGCAGAATTTATTCAGGGCCATCCCCAACGCCCCACCTTTCCCACATGGCTAGAAAAGAGGTTTCCTTAGGCCCAGACTTTTCTTCCCCTAGAAAACTGAGTCACAAACCCGAAGCCACTTCCTTATACAAATAGGTTTTGAACTAAAAAACCTAAACAGTTTTGTTGCAAGTGTTAGTGAAGAACAACAGAAGGAAATGTACATGTTTCTGAAAGAAGAGCTGAGGTGGAGCACAATTTCCATTGCTGTTTTCAGAAGCCAGCGCTGGAAACATTCTCAGCCAATATTGACAAGACAAGCTGCTGGGGCTGTTCTTGAGAGCTTTTCAGCTCCCTGTCTTAGTTCAGGGCACAGAGGATGGATGAAACATAAACCTGTCCTCTTTTGGATGAAGTGTGTAGTGGTTATGTTGTATTCTAGCTTATTGTTATATCAGCAGAATTAGTTCCTTACAGTTTGCTCAGTGGCTTCTGACTTTAGGCTAAATTGAAGCAATCTTGTGCTTTCAAAAGGTTTACAAGTTGTATGAGTTGGAAGAGATGCTTTAAAAACAAAAACACCAAAATATGTACTTCACTTTAAAGGATGGTCTGGGATTCATTTTAAATGTTTCCAGAACATTTGATCTGCTTGAACTGCTTCTGTCCACTGAGAATTATGCATTTGCTTAGAGACAGTATCAGTGTTCTGCAAATCAATGCATCAGGATTGCAACTCACCAAAAAGTGGATAATTTGTATCACTTTTTTCCAACACTTAAACAGTATCATTCTCTCAATAGTTGTTCTTTTTTTAGTTTCCACCAACTTTTTTGTTTTTTTGTTATAAATATATCCATGGCTCTTTTTCAGGAACTGATTGGAATACTACTGGAAAAAAGGGCTACAATGCCAATTGTCTGGTTATATTAGAAATAAATGCTGCATGGAACTATTTCATATATTTTAGTTATACCGGGAAGCAATGAGTTCATTTCTTTCAGATTAGCCTAATGGGGAGAGCCATAATATTATAAAACATTTTGCCTCCTTGGGACAGATGAGCTAAAAATGAACCACATTACAGCTTGGCATCATGTGTGAGTATGGGATAAGCATAGACTCCGCAGAATTAGCAACTCATCCAGTCAGACATTAATAATAAGTGCCTGGTTGCTTACCTGTGAGGATCATGAACTTCTACTGCAAATTTCTTTTCACGAAAATAGAGATTCTCCAGCTGCTTCCACTGAAATAACTAGAAGAAATAATAATAATAAAAAGAAAATATAAATATCTCAAGACTTCATAATTTATTTTCCTGCATTGCTAACAATTCGGTAACATAACAGAATTCCAAGCTACAGTTTAGAATTATGCAAAACAAATCCTATTCTTTGAAGCATTTCTAAAATTAAAATGCTTACAGTATAGAAAATGCCTTCTATATTTCTACCTTTACATAGCGCCACAATCCCAAGGATATTATAGGGCATTTTGCATTTGCAAATAAAATTAACATGCATAATGAAACATGAGGTGTTCTTCTTGCTGTGATGTTTGAAATGACCTAATTTGAGACCATCGATGATGGAGAGTTCGTGTAATTTTTGTCTTGGAATAACATGTCATTAGCCAGGACAACTAAACTGAACCTGGATAGAACTTCTCTATATAGAGTATGAAAACACACAATTACATACAAAATACATGTAACTAATAGGGTCTGTAGAGGTTGCTTAAAACTGCAGTTTTAACAATTTCAAAGAGTTTCCAGACTTGTAGACTGCTTCTGGAGCACATGGATCAATCATCTGTTTACACACACATACATCATAGCGTTTTTGGGACTGGGAATATCCAACAATTTGCAGAAAAAAGGAGACCAACTGACTAGAGGGAGAAGTGGTCAAATCCTATAGGACCTCTGAGGACAGATATTATGTAGTGAACTATGTAGCCGTTAGGTGGAATATTGTCTACATTTGTTATAAATGCTTAACTAGATATAATTCCCACTAAACACTGAATAGTGTTTAGTTTGGAGTAGACAATTACAGGATTGCCCTGTACTTTCTTTTTAATGTTTCTTATGGCCTCCTGAGTAAACAGTGATTCAGCTCCAACTCCGACACATTCCCTGGTATAAAAAAGCAAAAATTTGTGGAAAAGGAGGGAGGGAAGGCATCTCAACAATCATGAAAAGAACAACAAATCCCTCCTGCTGTTCCTGCAAACCATGTCTCACATATGCATATAACAACGATTCTCTTTCCATGAACCCTCATAGCTTTCTTTGTCTTAAATGACAACAAGGAGTCACCATTTAACAACTGTCTTCCTTACACTGTGTGACAAGTGCTATTTCTCTGTCTGAGATGATGATGAATGCAATGAAAATTCCACACAAGTTTGCTAAAGTGAAAGATCAAAGTGTGATGATGGGAATGGAGGACAAAGGAAAATTATTATGCATCTCCTGTGTTAATAAATAACAAAATGATAGAGTTTCCGATAATAGTTTAGTATCACTCATGCACCACTGATTGATTGAGACAGAGACAGAGAGAGAAGAGGGGGAGAGAGAAGGCCAAAGTCAACCAATCATCTTCCATGGTTGAGGTTGGACTTCAACCTAGGTCTCCTAGTCCCAATCCAACTGATTCACAACTATACACACTGGCTGTCAGGGGTAACATCTCCTCTTGACACAGCCTTTTGGGATGCCTTCTCAATTTTCTGATACAGTCCTAGAGCACTGAGATTTCATGTTGGCTTCTCATTCAAGTTCTCATCAGTCCAGTTGTTTTAGCCAAGAGTTTAGTCAAGATTGGTCAGATGCTACTTGAAAAACCCTTTGATTAGTGTTGAATGTGTGATATGGAAGACCATATGAGCGCGCGCGCGCACACACACACACACACACACACACACACACACACACACACACGATAGATCAGGGGTTTCTCAACCATAACAAACAGAAGATCTGTGGACTTCAACTCTTGGAGTTCCCCAGCCAGCCATTCAGCCAGCCAGATCAGCGTTTCTCAACCTTAGGAACTTGAAGATGTGTGGACATCAAACTCCCAGAATTCCTTAACCAGTCATTCCCCAGTCCACACATCTTCAAGCTGCTAAGGAAGAGAAACACTGATCTAGAACTAGAGGAGAAACAGACTACCACATGGAATGCATGCTTCAGTTCCTTACGTAGCTCTTTAAGGGATATGTACTGTACATAAACTTCCATTTGATTCCGAAATCCCAGAAGACACATATTATTATGTGCAAACGGTAGAACATTATTTTCTTCCTGGATAGTCACTCGTGCTCTTTTAAACTCATGCCATAAGTTGACACTGCTGTACCATAGAATGGAATATATTTTGTTTGGAGGTGGATATTTCCCAGTACATAGGGAGAAATTGTGAATGCATTATGAAGAAAACACCTCCAACTTGCTTTTCTACATGAACATGTCAGAGAAAGGCGGACGAATCGATCAAGTTGAAAAAAAGAAATACACAAGCCTAGTCTTATCCATCTTACTCTGACTACAAAACTAACGAAGCTACCCTTTTACAGTGGTTGGCACTTGATACTGGCAGCAGCAAAGACGCCTCAAGGGTAACCCTGAAGTGTTGAAAGTAGCTGGGAACAGGAAGTAAGAACTATGCAACAAGGAAAGGATGGAGTTTAGAAGAGGTGATGCAAGAGTGTAGAAGGAATTTTAATTAGCATAGATGAGGGGAAATGGGGTGAGAAATATCTATGAAGAAATATCTATGGAATCAACCAGGTCATGGTTGTCTCAAAGGTG
>JANHGC010007446.1:67000-81651 GCA_027560395.1 Boaedon fuliginosus
CCATCTGCTAAACAATGTTGGCTGGTGGTCCTCAAGCTAAGGCCTTCTCTGTGGCGGCACCGGCCCTCTGGAACCAACTACCCATGGAGATAAGAACCATTCCGAACCAGTTGGCCTTCCGCAGAGCCACTAAGACCTGGCTCTGTCGGCGGGCTTGGAACTAATACACCCTTTGGATGAATGATGATTGGTTGGTGTATTATTTTATTGTAAATTTTTAAAATATATTGTATTTTTAACAGCTGTTTTATTGTACTGTTTTAATTGTTGTAAGCTGCTTCGAGTTCCCTTGACCGGGGAAGAGAGCCAGGGATATATATCTAAATAAAAAATAAATAAATAAATGTTGTTAAATTAGTAACATGGTTGTGAAGTGAATCTGTTTTCCCCACTGACTTTGCTTGTCAGAAGGTTGCAAAAGGGGATCACATGACCCTGGAACACTGCGACCGTCATAAATGTGAGTCAGTTGTCAAGCATCCGAATATAAATCACATAATCATAGGGATGCTGAAACAGTCGTGTGAAAAATCCCCCTCACTCACTTTTTTCAGTGCTATAGTAATTTTGAAACGGTCACTAAGTGAACTGTTGTAACTCGAGGACTATCTGTACCATCTGAGATTGGGGAATTTAAATCTTCTTCCTTTGAATCTTATAGAATTATAAACTTTGCTCAGTTTTTTATATGAATCTGTCGATTATTCCTTGATAATCCTGCAGGTTGGTCTGAAATTATAATTCATGCATTTGGAACAGAAAGTTCATTTGAGGTAATAACTCCAAAATATTCCCCAAACCTAATCAAATGAGTATGGCTGCTTATCTTGTAGGCTACTGAGATTTCAAAAGAACTTGATATTATTATCCTTGGCTTCACACTTCAGGTTAAACCATTAACTTTTAAAAACACAACTGGTTGATAAGCAACAATAGCTGGGATAGACGCAAAGTACTTCGTTGTTGTCAATTAGAGAATACCTCTTTCCTGTAATCAATTAAAGCTTTTCACTTTCCTTTGATTTTCACCAACTGTTTACTCACCTCACAATGCACTATTTGTTTAGCTAAGTAAACTTAGCTAAAGACTGCAACAATTGTTTTGTACTGGGATCATGAAAAAATATCTCTCCCAATCAAAGCTCTATGCATATGAGACGTGGTTTTGCAGACATCTGCATAATATTGAACTTTTACAATAAGAAACATCATTTTCTGTACTAACCATTTTTATAAATTGTTACAAATAACAGAGAAACACAATACAAATAACAGAAAAACTGCTTTATAAAATGGGTGAAGTTTTCTGTGTAATAGAACTCAAAAGATTGAGATGATGGAGTGGAATGACAGTGACACAGTCAAATGACTATGATTTGCATTGCACCAAGCCAGAATGTGTTCTGTTAATGTAGAGCATAAGGGTGCAGATTTCTTCAAGTGAACCACACTTTAAACAGTAGCTCAAAGTTAAGTGTGAGCCCACCAAATGAGCTCCTGAGATGGTTAGAATGAAATCATGTCTCCCTCTATATATTATTAAAACTCTCATTTGTGAAATGGTACATCGTAGGGCAACATTTTTTAAATCAAGTAACCTCACATGGGCTAAATCATAGAATGTGTCCAAAATCCAGGAGCCATGATTCCCAAGAGAATGAAATTTGGGAATGTTGCAGCTGCTTCAGTGTTACCGGCTGCTGCTGCTGTCATGTGATCTTTATTTTCAAAATTCCGTAAGAGTTTCCTAGCCACTCTTGCAATCCTTTGCTCCTTCTCCATAGCAGCCACTTAGCTGCCTGCTAGAAAAAGAAAGGGAGGGAAGAACCTTATGCACCCACCCCATGTAACCTATTGCCTATTCCCCTGACTTGTGCCCCCAGTGTTCCCCCCTGATTTGTTCCACCCCATGTGTCTTTCCCAATCCACCCAGCACCTCTTGGGAACTTCCACAAACCCTCCATGACCTGCACTAATATTGCATGTGTTCCCTGACCCATGAGGCACTTCTTGCAACCCCATGCATTTTTCTTAACCCATGCTATCCATCCACCTGACCTCCATGGCAACTCTTACGCATGCCAGAACTTCCATGCACCCTTCTTGATCCATGATGCCCCCCTTGGCCTTCCCCAACCCGCACAGAACTCCCCCCCCCGAGGCACCCTTCCTGACCTACACTACCACCAGTGCATACCCTCCCCAACTCACATGGCTTCTCTTAGGCACACCCATATACCATTCTTGACCTGCAGCCCTGCAATCTCTTGCTTCCTCCCTTGCCTAGCAGGAGCTTACTTCCCTGCCTGCTGGCATTTGAACTTGCAACTTCTATCTGGCTTCTCCACTGATTTCTCACTGCAGGTTTCCCACAAGAAAATTAAATGGGGAAGCCAGCAAAATGTTGGAAGTTGCTCTCGCTTCCTTTGCTTTTTGCCCACTGGTGGTCATTCTGTTCCCCTGTCTAGATTAAAAAAAAACCTGTGAATGACCCAGCAGGGAATGGGCTGTCTAGTTCTTAAGACAATTCTCTGATCAGCCAAGTTGAATATGTAGATTAAGAGCAGGTAGCAGCTGTAGCCAAAGGGCTTTTACACAGGTCCAACAGGAGCACCAACTGTGCCCCTTCTTGAATTGGGGAGCCCTTCAGACAATCACTCATGTCCTTGTCACCTCAAGGCTGGATGTTCTACATGGGGTTGCCCTTGAAAATCAACAGGCAGTTTTAATTGGTTCAGAAGGCAGAGGTATCAGCAGAGGGTAGTTTGTCTTGGTGTGCCCACATGATACCCGGCTTGATGAACTGTACTGCCTACCAGTGTGCTTCTGCAAACAATTCAAGGTTCTGTACATGGCATGGAACTTGATAATCTGAGGAACTGCCTATGTTCCATGGTTTCTGTTTGACCAGTTTGAGGCAGGAGAATGTGCTCTAGTTGTCTTCAATTAAACAAAGACAATTTTTTGTCATAGCACTTGCACTCTGGAATGCACTTCCTCCTGAGATCTGAAGGGCTCACACATTGTGTCATTCTGGAAGCCCTTAAAGGCCTTCAAAGTCATCCACTCAAAGGTTTACCCAGCCCTCCTAATATATGATGAAGGAAATAAAACATACATTCTGTAACTTACACCTATAATTTCTGTGAATTCATTTATTTGATTTTCCTGGCACCTACAATCCTGGGCAACTCAGAAGTAATCGCAAAACACTAAAAACAACAAAACATGAAAGTAAAAAAGTATATCCCAGTGCCTCCAAATGCAACACATCTCCATACTTTCAGGGGGGAAAATAGGGCTTCACACTAAATAAGGCAACTAAATACAATAAAAAGAATAAAAAAATGCTAATCCAGAGAACTAACATAGGAACATATGCCACATACAGTATGTCAAAACATCCAAAAAGGGTGTATGGAGGTTCTGGGATGTGTAGGGTCAGGGAGCCTACAGACTGTCACAATTTTATCCCCTTTACCAATAAAACCTATCCCTATCCCTCTAAGTGATTCATTGCAGTGTGCTAAGCCACAGTATGGTCTCTTTGTTTATCTTAATTTATTATGTAAACTCAGATGCAATGGTATGTAAACCATGTTTTACAAATTAACACTATGTGTGAATTGAGTCACTGTGGCTTATTTGACAGTTGTCAAAATAAACCTTAGTCTAGATTTTAGCATAATGTGTGCATCGGTAGGAAATTACTCTACAATATTCCTGTTATCTCTGAAGCGTGAACAAGGCTCTTTTCTTGGGTACATATTTGTGCTCATGTTACAGGTAAGCATACCCAAACAGTACAGACTGTTTAATAGATATGTTACTGGATACCTTTGAAAAGTATATACTCTGACTAACTTAACACGAACTGTAGTTTCTACTTCAGATGATTCATCTAGGACACAATTAAATGCCTCTACAAATTACTATCTTTTTCCTGTATGTAGTGGCAAATCCTAAGGGTAGCTGGCTTCCCCCCCTGATTAGCTTGTGGGAAGCTGTCAGGGAGCATTGGAAATTATGAACCTGTGACTGCAGTTGATTCCGGTAAAGTACTGGTTGCACAGTGATGCTCAAATGGCTAGAGTTTTTCCAGATTTCAATCCCACTGGAGTAATGGGTTCTGGATTTTGGATGCATGTTGTAAGTCTATTTGAGAGGATCTTAGTTAAAAAAATTCTGTCCTATGATGCACTATTTTTCCCAATTGAAGATTACACACAGACACAACGGTTTTAGTAGTATATTGGCTTAATAGTGACCCATTGGCTAATCATTTCAGCAGGGGTGGGTTTCTACCGGTTTGGGCAAACCATTTTTTATGTGAAGGCCGGCTCTAGAGAACTGGTTCTTCTGGTTACGAGTCTGGCCTGCCCACCCACTCCTGCACTATTCTGTGCCTTATGTAGCCTTTTTTGAAGCATAGCTGATCGGTGTGGCAGTGCGAATGCCACCCATCAACTGTTCTGATTCACTGGACCTGAAGGAACAGGCAAGGTTTCTTAATTTTCGCTAACACAGAGTGTGCACGTACAATCACCGAAACGGTTGTTAGACCAGTAGAATCCCACCCCTGCATTTCAGAGATATTCCTTACCTAAACAGAAAAAGTAAGTGGTTCCTGCTGGGTGGGGGAGGGACCAAGGGAAGAATTGCTTGAGTGGTCAGAAAGCCATCAGAATACATTAAAAATGACGCTAAAATGAACATAGCAGCAGTGCTGAAACAGCCACAAATCTCCCAAATTTCATTCTCTTAGGAGTAATGGGTCCTAGCATTCTGTAAACCCATTTGCTGTATTTCTTTGACAAAGTTTTGCCCTTAGATGCAGCCTTTTACCCAATTAAAACAGACACAAGAGTATATATAGGTAGATTCCAGTCAAACATCCACCTCTCTCTGTGAGAGTACCTAATGACTGATGGATGGTCCCGTTACTAAAGTATACAGAACACACTGTATGTATGCATGCATATACTGTATATGCCTTCATGTAATTAACTGTGGTTTCTGTATTTTAGTCACTGATTTATTCTACGACCAAATAAAGATTTGATGATGATGATGGGTACTTTTTATTAAGAGCCATTACCTATTTTTTAAACATTTTTTTAGATATTGGACATTTTTACATTTCTTAGACATTACTAATATGAGTTATGTGCATACTTCTGAATCATCATAATTTTGCTAAGTCATTTAGGGCAATAGCACAAAAGACCAAAAAGACGCCACTTCCAAAAGGAAACCTTTTGTTTTGAAGATAGATTATTTCTGCCTGAGAACCTGGATGGTGCAAGATAGTTCTTGCAAATGTTAATTAAGTTATCAACAATGTGACAAAAGGAATCAGCACAACCTGCAGCCCAATTTCAAAAACCTGCAGCAAATGTTCTGGCAAGAGTGATACGTCAGGCTGCTGGAGTGGCAGACAGACCAAAATAAGGAGAGCTCAGTGTCTAAATTCCCCCTGTTGTCCCTTGTCTGCTTATCACTAGTCTGCAGTTCCCCAATTACTCCAGAAGGAAAGACAGCAAGTCACTTCCCACCCCTCCTATGTAGGTTGCCAATTATTTCGGAGATTGCCTTAGTTGTTGCTGTTATTGTTTTAAAATCCAGATCAGCATAAGGTGAAACAAGTTCAGACAAGGGTTTCATCACAGTATGGATCTGATTCCTTTTAGATTAGTGCAGCTGCTTTCTTTGAACAGCTTCCCATTTTTTTTTCTCATCTAAAATGAATAAATGAATGTCGCTACCGAGTTTATGGCCACCTGTATTTAGCGTTTATACAACACATCTGATAGCATGTTTTGCAAGCTGAGGAACTTAGAAAACACACATTGTTTCAATCTGATGGGGAAGTTCCTGGCTTTTAATTAAGCTGCAACAAGAGTCTGCAGGATATAGTTTTTACACAAATGTTTCCCTCTTACAGACTGTGTTTATCACCCAAATAATGATACCCCTCTCACACTCCTTTCTACTTGACTCCCATCAGGAATTCATTACGTTATGCTACACCAGACAGCAGTTATCTCTGTAGTCCATGGGCTAAAATACAAACTCAATGTGTCAGCTTTTTAAAGAAAATACAGCCTGCCCTGGGGTCAATTTAATGAACTTTCAGGAAGGAAAAAAAAAAGGCAAGGCTTGAATATTGAAAACAAACAAAAAAGAAATACTAAGCAAGTACACTATATTTGGCTTCACCTGCATTCCACCAATGAGATACATGTTCTTAGACAAAGATGGAAAGGTTTTCATTCATTTTCCCCCCTCCAAGAATAGAAAGAGTTTTCAATTTGGGGTGCAACTTAAAGAGGAACCCCAAAAGGAAACAGACGCAGATGCATCTTCATGGATTTGCTCCCTAAGGCTGGGTCACCATGCCCCTTAAAATGGTTTCCAACTTCAGCAAGCAGCCCTGTAAACAACGTA
The DNA here is from genome assembly GCA_027560395.1 of Boaedon fuliginosus. NCBI lineage: Eukaryota > Metazoa > Chordata > Lepidosauria > Squamata > Lamprophiidae > Boaedon > Boaedon fuliginosus. Next base: position 73,448 of record JANHGC010007446.1, read on the forward strand.
GTGACAAAAACTCACACTAGGAGGGTTGGGGTAGAACCTTTGGTCCATAGACTCTTGAGTAGGCTTCCCTTACAAGGTATGGGCATCTCATTTCTAAAAAATAACGGGGATAAACAAAAGGAACTTTTGTGTTGCTCGACTTTAATCCAAGCCAGAAAAGAATATCCATTTCAGCAAAATTAAGTTCCAACCAGAGTCTGAAACTTCAGCATATTTGTAAGGTAACCTTGATTTACTATCTGTGAACTCCTCCCTTAATACTAGAAGTGCAGATTTATTTTTAAGCGTACTTTTGAGATTTACAATCTGAACTCCAAGGAATCTGAATTGCTAGCAAAAGGGAGTATTAACAGAAAATAAATCTGCAGTTCCAAAGCAAGCACTGAAGTGCTGGTTTTGCTGTTACTGTTCCAAATGGGAGTGGACTTTCTCTTCATCTCTAAAGGTAGTTGGGCTCCACCTCCGTGCAGAGAAGGTTCCCTCACTGTCCTTGCTTCTTTAAATCTGCCCCTTTCAGATTTGTACTGACCTGTTTTGCTTCTCCCTTGAGATGCTAACCCCTGCTTCCCTGCCTCAGCCCCCTCCATCCCGCTGAGGAAGCACGTCTGGCATCTATTGACAGGCATGTCATGCCAATTTGCCTTCACAAGTGCAACAGGGAAATGAAAAAGAGAAGCCAGAGAGAACTCCAGCTGTCTTGGCTCTTATGTTTGTTTATATATATATATACTAGTGCTTGAGAGAAAAAGGGACTCCAGTTGTACGAACTTTAGTGGAAATAGCCAAACAACATTGGACAAATGAGTAAGTGTTTTGGCAACCGGACAGACATGAGCCCCAGCAGCGATGTCCTCTTTTTATTGTAAGACAAAGTTACAAGACATGCTTTGCATATAAAGCCATCAAGTCATTTAATAGAAAGAACTCTCACCAGCAGCGGGTCAGGACCTAGATGAAGCTGGGCACATTCACCTCCAAGTGCCATATTTTCATGTTCCTGGCTTCTTTAAACGCAATAGCTTGCATGGCATAGGTCCGTGAAGGCGAACCTATGGGACGTGTGCCAGACGTGGCATGCAGAGCCCTGTGGGCACGCATGCCATTGCCAGCTGCCCTTCTGGTTTCTGGCATCCATGTCTTCGCCAGCTGGTCTTTGCTAGTGCCGGAGCACTAGAAAATGGCCCGAAAAATGGCCCAAAAAGGGGCTGTTTTTCAAGACATTTTCAGGCTGTTTTTTGGGCCGCTTTCAAGCCAAAAATGGCACGAAAAACAACCTGAAATCACGGTCTGAAAATGGCGTCCAAAACCAGGCATGCGCGCACCAGCCATCTGGTCTTCGGGCTTTTGGCATTCCGGTACGTGCACATGCACAAGCATGTATGTGCATTCCGGTTTGGGCACTTGGCACCAAAAAGGTTTGCCATCACTTGCATAGGTTAACATCCTATGCAGAATTAAGATGGATTTAATACTGATAAGGAACATTTTTCCTAAACCACTTATAACATGGGTGTCAAACTTGCGGCATCATGTTGCCGTCATGTGACATTTTTCCAATTTGTGGGACTGGGATGGGCATAGCCTGCGCGTGACGCATTTGGCCTGCAGGCCGCCAGTTTGCCACCCCTGACTTAGAGGAACACAACCCTCCTGCTGGATCAGGCCAAAAAAGGCCTATAAATCAGGCATACAGGCCCCATGATGGCTTCAAATACAACACAATGCAATAGCACTTCCTGCTCAAGTTCCCTAGTACCTGACATTGAAAAGTGTTCTGCTTCTGATGCTGGAGTAAGTATAAAGTCAGACTGAGAAACTACTGGTATTATCCAGCCATGGTTTTGGGAGTTTTTTGGAAAGTGGGCAGGCAAGATCATGCTTACCAGCTGGACGCTTGCAATCTACCTAGAAGGTCGGAAGAGGTAATCTACATGTAACACCTCAGCATTTTTACTCTCAGAATATACAATGTAGGGACCTGGCAGACTTACAGCGTTTCAGCACTGTGCATCTATTATGACCCAGCCTCATTAAGGAACACAAGAACCTGTTTCCAAATCAGTTTAATAATTAACCCATGCAAAATCTGTGTAATATACAGCTCATTCAAAACACTCCAAACAAAACTTTCCCTTCCATTCACAGCACAACTTATCATGTAAAAAGCATTATAGCAGATCAATAAAAGGGCCCTACAGTCCAACATTACCCTATGGGAAGATCACTTTCTGCTTTTCCTTTCCGGAATAGTGTATTACTGGGGTCTCCACACCATGGGTGCCTGAGGAATTCTGAGAGTTGAAGTCCACAAGTATTAAAGTTGCCAAGTTTGGAGACCCCTGATATATTAGAATATTTTTCTCCCTCCTTCTCTAGAGGACTCTTTATTCTTGTTATGGTTTAGCAAATCCTGGGTTCCACTTCTTTTTGGGTGGTGCTATTTGGATTATAGCAAGCTCTACAATGGGACAGTGAGGTCTGCTACTTCTATATATGGCATGAGGTGCCTACTAAATTTGTTTTAGTTCTTTTCTGTTTAGAAGGTGGGATTAATTCTGTTTAGAAGGTGGGGTTAATGAGAATTCAATAATTCCATTTTATGCTGAAACAGTATATAAAATGATGCCTGCTTTACTTTGTATAAAATTATTCTGTGAGGGTCAGAGGAAGGTCTTAAGTGTTATGATGTAGACTTTTTTCCAAACGTAGTAGTGTTTTAAAAGTCTGGTTTACTACTGAAGTTCAATCTACAATGCCCATCCCTGTTCTCTTTCCCTTCTATGACTGTATATTCTCTTTTTTTATTGTTTTGATTGGCTGTTAAAAGGCTGCTTAAGCACATGGCCGTCGTGCTGACACTAGCCATAAATGATCTGTAAAAGACCTCATCTTTTCCATCCCATTCAAAGCTCCTCTGGCAAATGTCACTTGGCACACTTTAAGAGAGTCTGAATAGTATTCTTCCAAAACTACTGCTCTGCTGCCAGACTTTTTCCCCCAGCTTGAATCTACTACAAAGCATTCAAGGACGGAAACATGTCCTTAGCCTTTAAAACAAGATTTGCTTTCTCTTCTAAAACACTGACAGTATGTTCCCTCAGGCATGACTGTCTCCTTAACAGCATGTTAATATCCTTGTGGCTGCAACAACAACCCTAGTTGATATCTCGCTATAAACTATCACTCTGCCCTCACCACAAACATGAAAATAGATTTATAACTTGGATTTAAAAACATCAGATCCATTGAAAAATTGTCCTTAAGTCAATACAGGTCTCTGCTGGTGGTAATAACTGTATTTAGAAGAGTTGGTCCACAATATGTCTCCTCAGTGTTATCATGAAAAAAATGCTTATTTGTGTAGACATTTTAAAACATGATTTGTATATTCATATATATGCCTTAAATTTATTTTTCATCTTATGTAGTTTTATAGTTCTATTTCTTATTTATTAAATTTATATGCCACCCATCTCAACTGTCAGGTGACTCTGGACAGCTAATTATTAATGATTAAATAATAATTGTATTTTTCCCTATATTAATGTTTATTTCTTTTGTGTAAACTTAATATTCCTGGATAGGATGAAACATAAGAGAGAATACTTTTCATAACAATTAAATAAAGAAGAAAGAACATGCTTAGCAAAATGCCTGATCACTGTTACCAGAGGATACAGCTCAATCTATACTGTATGAACTTTTAAAAAAATGCACTATGCTTTTCTACCAAGATTGTACTCAGAGTCAAAAACAAAAATAAAAACATAAATTTTGCTTAAGTGAGGACATAACTTCATCAAAATGGCGTTGGGAAGAAAATGCATAAAATTGTATCAATATTCCATTCAAGCTGTTTTTTGTATTATTACACATTAAACTTACATTGGCACTTTTATTTCTGAATTGTCATTTACAGGACTACATTATTTGAGATTTCTCCAATGAGTAATCTTCTAATCACAGGGATCTTCTAATCACAGGGATCAAGTCCCATCATCCACAAATAGCACAAACTGAAATATTAAGCAAGTCTTGGGGCAAAGATTATCAATTCTCTGATATACTATAGTGAATTATATTCCAAAACAGAGTTACTTCTCCCTAAACAAAACCTGCCTGCTAAAATATGTGAAGGTTTTGATTTTTTTTTTTTTGACAGCACCTGGTTTCAAGCTGGCAATTCCATTTTCTTCAGGCTTGACATCAACAGCGTTTGACTAGCACATCAGACATGTGCTTCTCCCAGCTGCTTCTTGGCCAACTGTTCAATGTTTTTATCAACCACACAATCAATGCTGGTATTGTTTTGCTGGAACTCCGTTATCTCGTGAAGGTTTGCTGTATCCCTGATGGTGATAAGGGGAATTACCAGCTTTGAAAGAGGGAGAAGGGAAATAAGGCCTAGGTTTATTTTATTTTATTAAATTTGTATGCCTCCCATCTCTCCTACAAGGTGACTCTGGACATGTTAGAATGTTTAGCTGATTAATCAGTTATATTAAAGTGTACATCCAAAGTACTTTACACCTACAATTTTACCTAAAGTGATTAATCAGTTACATTAACTGATTAATTACTTTAGGTAAAATTGTAAGTGTAAAATACTTTGGATGTACATAAAACCAGAACTAGATTATTTCTTCTTTTTCTTCTTCTCTTCTTCTTCTTCTTCTTCCTCCTCCTCCTCCTCCTCCTTTTCTTCTTCTTAAAAGCCTTCAAGTTCTCATGGAACAATTCCATCTATTTCTGTATAGAAATCTACAGAATATTTGTTACTTCTGTAATAAAGGAGAATTCCATGGTGGACTAATAAAAAAAAATCTATTTCATAAGTCTACTCCTTAGACTGGTTAAAACAAAACAAGTAAGCAAGTAATAAAAGGCTCCCTGTTTCATTGTTCCGTTGTAGAGGAAAATCTGCCTATTCTATCTCACCAGCTATCACTTCTGGGGGGCAGTATTAGGTTGTATATGAAACCCAGCAAATAGTGGTCAGCAGTAAATATAAGGGGGTGTGGCCATCACAATGTACAATAAGCAACTGGAGTAGTGGGATTTGCCTACAAACAAGTGAAACTCAGGAGACAGACAGGAAAGACACACAGTCATGTTTGCTCCAGTAATAGTTCAAAAACGTTATTTGGATATGGAGTAAGAAAAGGATAACATCTGCCTTCCTGGTAAAGCCAGCGGATGATGTCACATATTTCTCTCTTCCAGAATGGTAGGTTGACTATCCTTCCATTAGGAAATGGCGGATATGCAAATGAGCCTTAAATATATTGACATTTAACTGAATGCATCCTTGTATCAAGGTCTCAAAAAAAAAAATTCTAACAAATACCATGCCTGAAAAGTGAATGCAGCACATCTACATAAATAAAGGAATTTGATTCTTAGCACAAGTGGCCTACACCTGCCATTTCATACATATGCTAGCAACTTCCTTGGGACAGCTTGACACATGGCAGTGACCTTGCTTTAACTCTAGTAAATGATGCAGGAGTTTCCTGAATGTCTACAAATGTCCCAAGTTGATGTTAAACAGCTGCCTGGATTTGACGTTACCAGTTCCATAGTTTAAGAGGAAACTAAAGCAAAAATGTGTTTTTCTCACCAGAGCAACAAATTGGACATGTTGCAGCAACTGCTACTGATCTCAGAGAATAACCACCTTTAAATAATTCAGTTCTCTCATCTTCATTTTCTGAAGTTCTCATCCTGCACATTTGCCTATAAAGCTTCTCAGATGTAATTAATACGTACTGTATAACTGAGTCAATTCTGTGTGAAAGTACTCAAGGTCTAGACTATCAATAAAATAATTACTGGTCTCAAAGATGTCTCAGTATAGTTTAGACTTCATATCTAATTAAGCCAGCTGCTCCTTTAAACTTAGCAAATTAAATGTCTTGCCAACTCACAATAGGCATGTAGTATTCTGCATGATGGCGCCTTCAACACACTTCAGAGCCTTTCATGGATTAAATCAGATTAACAATTAAGAATTCTAATCTGTGATTAATTAATCTTTATCAGTTTGAAACCTTCATGTTTTCATCCCTATTTGTAAAAATCACCACCCTTAATCATTTCTTGCATTCTGTTACAAAAAAGCAGCAACTGCTTAATTAACACACTTAAAAGTAGATATTTTGGCGCCAGACATACTGATATAATACACCTGATAGCTGTAAGCTATGAAGGATGTGTGCTGATCCAGATGATGATCCAAGCTAACCTAATAATAGATTGGCTGTGTTCACTAACCAGCCAGAGGCGGTATTTAATTTCTGGCTCAGTGAATCATGTAAAAACCCAAGTAACTGGCCCAGATAATTCTGAAGACCATGGGCAAACGTGATCATCAGTGTTAACACAATTTATCGGTAAACTGATTAGACGGAAGCTATGAAACACCAGTACAACTTGCTAATTGCAAAGAACAGGTAGTCCTCAACTTACAACCACAATTGAGCCCAAAATTCCTGTTTTGAAGTGAATTTGGCCCCCTTTGACGACCTTTTGTACCACAGTTGTTAAGTGAATCACTGCAGTTGATAAACCGGTAACACAGTTGTTAAGTGAATCTGGCTTCCCCATTGATTCTGTTTGTCAAAAAGCTACAAAAGGTGATCACATCACAGCAATGGTCATAAGTATGAATCAGTTGCCAAGCATCTTAATTTTGATCATGGGGATGCTACAAAGGTTGTAAATGTGAAAAATGGTCATAAGTCACTTTTTTCAGTGGCATTGTAACTTTGAACGGTCACTAAATGAACAGTTGTAAGTCAAGGACTATCTGTAGACTGTAATTCCCTCCTACCATTTAATTAAAAAAAATCAGTTCTGTTCCATAGTAAAGGATCAAGTGGTCAAGAAATACACAGCCGACTAGCACTTAATATAATACTCATGAAGGGCTCTGAAAATACATTCAGATGCTATGTTTACACCTATGAAGTTCCGAAGGGTTGCAGACAATTGTACACCTGGGATAATGTATGAAAGTGAAAGCTGGACTCTGAAGAAGTAGGATAAGAACAGTATTGATACCTTTGAACTTGGCGGCCAGAAGACTCTTGAAAATGTCATGGGCAGCCAAGGAAGCAAACTGATGGATCATCAAACACATTTACACAGAATTCTCACTTGAGGAATGAATAACTTTGGACCTATTGTGCAAAGACCTAGCTCTTTGGAAAAGGCTCTGATACCTCTGAAGTCTCTCAGCAGCAAGGTGGATAGGCAAGTTACAGTGGTGATGAAGGCACCACTGGAAAACCTGAGGTACCAGGTTACAATCTTCATGGAGAAAAATCTACCTTTATGTGGTCACTAAGAATCAACAATGACTAGATGGCACATAATTAGTCAATCAATCAAAATTCAGGCTGTCCTGAGATTTCTTGGTAGTCTCTCGTCCAAGTCCAACCCTCCCTAACTTTCTTGAGATTTCCTCAAGTCAGACTGATTGGTGCTGCCATCTATAACAGTAATTTTGCTGTAGAATAGGGGTGTCAAACTCATTTCACGGCGGCATCACATGATCTATCGGGCCTTTCCCTCCCCTTCACTAAACTGGGTGTGGCCAAGAGTGTGACACATCCGGCAGGGAGTTTAACAGCTCTGCTGTAGAATAAGAGTGCTCAATCTTATTTCTAAGGACTTTATTTCTGGAATGACCATACAGTGATATCCCAGACTAAAACAAGCAGTGAGCAAACCAAATCATCCCTTCCTTTTATGGCATGGTTCTTTTTAGCATCCTCTTTTTTTTAAAAAAAACTTTCTGACTTGCAAAATACTGTTTGATATTAGACTGAGCTTTTCGACTGAGAAAGTTTCTGCCTCTTCCACCCAATCATGCACAATAAAAAGCAATGCATTTTGCACAATGGCAAAAAATTATAACAGCTCATGTCAGAATATAACCATACATATATCTTATTTTGCCAAAACAGTAAGCAACAACAACCCATCTTCCCTTTGTAGGAAATCAAGCCACTGATGAAACATTAATCTGACTAAAAACCAACCTTCTAGGCCAATGTTGGCGAACCTTTTCGGCACCAAGTGCTGAAATGGAAGCGCACCTGCGTGTGTGCAGGAGCAACAGAAACCAAGAGCCTTGGTGGCGCAGTGGTTAAATGCAGCACTGCAGTCTCTGCTGACTTGTTCAGCAGGTTGTCAGATCG
>JANHGC010007446.1:98569-110144 GCA_027560395.1 Boaedon fuliginosus
TGGCCCTGTGGGGGGGGGGTGGGGGGTGACGGGGGGGGGCATGGCCAGCTCAACATCACTCACGTTGGGGGTGCCCGTGGTGGTCCGAGCCCTCTGCCAAAAAAAACAGGCTCCCGACCTCTGTTTCTGGCTGCAATGGCTTCCTGCAACCCTCTGCCAGAGAAAATGGAACTTGGGAGGGCTGCGTATGGTCCTCGTAAGCTCCGTTTTCATTGGCAGAGGCACCGTATTCCGGTCCTTCGCTGTTTCCAGGCAGCCCCTTGGGCCAGATCTAAGCACCCCGTGGGCTCGATCTGACCCCTGGGCCACCTCTGGACAAGATGGACAAGATGGTAATCTTATTATACAAATAACACTGCACAGAAGCCTATGTCTAATATCATGACTCACGTGCTGTCAGTTTGACACAATGACTTGCTGTACATACTGCTGCCATGCCCCCTCACTACAACACCCATAAAACTCTACAGAGAATATGACTAAAACTCTGCCTAAGCAAAGAAAAGGAATCAAATACGAAATGTTTAACAGTCAAGCTGAAGCTAAAGTGAACAATAAAGAGCGGTCAAGGTCAACAGTAAGCTCGCTTGACCAACACTTCTTTCCAACGAATGGTTTAATTTAAAAAAAAATAAAAATCCTGCCCTGAGTAAAGATGGGTGTTGGGCACCGTTAACTACGATGACAACCTCTTAAGTAAAGAAGATTAGCAACCATTCGAGGTACTCTGTTTGATTTGATGGAGCTTGTTTGCAGAGTGCGACTGATGTTCTCTTTTTGCTCTGAGCAAACAATACAAGTCACTTGGAAAACCAGGTGGGGCCTGAAACAAATACAGCCTGAACTGTGCAGGCTGGTTTATCCTAAAGGTGTGTGAAATCTTGGTTTCAGTTGGAAAGGCCTTGGGCAATGCACCTTGTTAAGAACTAGGCTAGTGTCAAAATAGTTGCCATTGTATTCACGACAACCTCACCTCATAAATATCTGAGTGAGTTTGAGGCATTATTTTTTTTTCCTGTCCAGCCTGTCCATCTTAAAATAAAAAGAATAGAAGCACCCAAAAGAATGTTCTAAAGCCCATGGCTTTTATATAGCGGCTCGGTATTTACTTGTGAATCATGCCTGGAGCGAGGGAGTATCTGGATAGTTCTAAGACAAATGGGTCAGCGAGCCCAGTAATTGATATCCTTGCTTAGGGCAGAAGCCTCCCAACCTATTTAAAAGACTTTTTCGAAGGCCTGTCTTAACTAATGTGAAGCATTTCACAGAGCAAAGTTTCAAGACTCCCAAGGAAAAAGGTCACATAGGTGGATGAAAAAAGCCAATCCAACTTTCTTTACTGAACACAGTTCTAATCTTGTACAGCTCTTCATGGGGCATACCTGCCCCATTAACTATCCAGACTGGCTCTCTCAGTATCATTACAGGCCACTTTTTTGTGGTATGATGGTTCGTATAAGTAGCTTTAAGGGAACTGATCTGCTCATATAAGTATATCCATCTTAGACAATGGCTAGCTTCACATACCTTGCTAAGCCATATTTTGACTTTGTTTTGTTTTGAAGTGAAATAGCCATTTACTGCAGCCTAATAAACATTCCCATAGTCCCAGAAATGGGACATTCACTGCAGCAGCGATAAAATTACATTTGGATTATATATTAATATGAACCAACCCAGTGGTGGGATTCAAGTTTTTTTACTCCCGGTTCTGTGGCCATGGCTTGGTAGGTGTGGCTATTCAGTTAGCCATCAGAGGTGGTATTTGTCAGTTTTCCAGACCAATCAAAATTATTGCTACCAGTTCTCCCGAACCTGTTAGAACTGGCTGAATGCCACCTCTGAAGCAACCTCATTTATCTTTAAACCTTTTACTTAAGAACAAACTTTAATTCACATATACTGAATTAAAATACAAAGAAGAATACAATTATGTACTCCTCTTATTCATCCTATGTGATTTCTCTACATCCTTTAAAAAACATACACAATATCAAATTGACTGTAACAGACAGACATTAGAGGAAATAAAATGTATCCAAGACATTCAGAAATGAATGTCTATAATAATTTGAAATAAATTGAAATATGTGTCTTTTTATAACAGTTCTTTACTGAGGCGTCTTGCTCTTGATTTTAAATTGTTTATACTTTTTAAATGTTTTTACCAATGTTGTAAACCTCCCAGAGTCTTTCGGGATTGGGCAGCCTATAAATTTAAATAAAATAAATAAATAAAAGAAATAAGAGCATGTTTATCTCCCATTTGACATTTCAGTCAATTATTACTTTTCTGAAAGAGTTCAACAGTTAATAAATGTTCAGTAACTCATAGAATTATTGATCTACCCAAGTTTCTGTACCACACCCAACTATCTAAGCTTTTCCACTCCAGGCTACATTTGTGGGTGTTTTATGAGGTTTCTGATTGGGACAGCCCTTTCAGTTTAATTCTTTAGCTAAGCTGTACACGCAAGAATATATTATTGATTACTTTCACTTATTGTTAAGCTTAGAAGTATTTCAAATTTCTGCTACATAAAAGAAGTTGTAGAATTGAAATAATCCTCAATACTGAAATTGAGACGAATAACTGAGATTACTGCAATAGAGATATATTTTCTGTTGAATGTATCATTGTGTCATTTGCATCGTGCCATTTGTTTCTCCAGTCTAAATGCAGATATGTTCAAACAGTGATTAGGTTATGGCTTGGACAACAAATAAATATGAATTCTTGAGTAAACTTCAGCAGTCATGGGAAAAGAAGTCCTCTTGGGAAGATACCATTGATTAAATACAAAATATGTGTTTGAAGAGGAGGAGAATAAACAGACAATTTTCATAATAGAGCAGGATAAACAGTTGAATCCATAAAATGTTCTATATAGGTACTGGTTATTCCATTTTTTTTATTATATAAGCCATCAGCACTTAAATACGAACTATGAACATTTCATTCAGAATAGTGAAAGTCAGCTGAATAAAAATTTCCTTCTATCTAAAGGAAAGGAAAGCATGTGTTAAATGTTCAGTGTCATTAAATGTCAAATGAAATGCATTAGGGCACGGATGTTTAACTTGCGAAGTTATGTTATCACATGACATATTGCGACTTCCCCCCTTTGTTAAATGGCAGTGGGCGTGGCCAATGTATGACGCATCTGGCCTGCAGGCCACCAGTTTGACACCCCTGCATTAGGGTATAAAGTCCCATCTCCCAATCATATTTTCACACAGGGATTTCACTAATGGGAACTATTTAGTAAGATTAGCTTGAGATCAATAATGTCTTCCATTTAATGTCTAGAAGTAGAATCAGGTCTGGAAACACCCGATGATAATTGGGAATGGAAAAAATAAAATTGCCACAGTCATAAATTTATATAATTTTAAGGCACAAACATATTAACTTAGGTTATTGAGTTCTTTGTGGTCAACCACAAAGGAATCTCAAAGCTGCCTTCTCTAAAATAGGCAGAAAGGAGTAATCAAAATGATCAGAAGATTTATGTAGATAATTAATTTATGGAAAATAAGATGTCCTAACGGCCAGTGGTTCAGAGGATTTTTAAAAGAGGATGAACTAAATTAATAGAGGAGTTGATTATAATTCTTACAATAACAGAGTTGCTAATTCTATTTGTGGCTTTTCAACAGTGTTTTATTTGATCTAACAATTCCCTGATTTGCCAGTCTGAATATAATAAAGGTTCTTGGATGTTCCTAATCTTTAACATTAGAATCTGCTACCATTGGCTTTGCTAGAAGATCTACAGAGACTTACAGATCAGCAAGGTTCTGCTCTTGAAAATCAGTCAACGTCTTAGTGGATAAAATACTACATACATTGTGGAGAAGTGAGTCAGGAATGTTAATTCAGTCCTTAGGGAGCAAGGCTAGATTACTTTCAATCTCCTTACCTACCAACTCACTCCCTGCCTCCGTATTTAAATGACATGGGAGTGAGCAAAAAGAAGTTTCGTGTTATAGTGCAAATACTTTTTAAAAATACTTTTACTGCATTTTTGGAGTTGCCACCCATTTTCAAAGGCACCTGGAAAAACTGGGTTTGGGGACAGAATTCTTCCCTTGGGCTGAGTAGCTAGTTCCACAAGAAACCACAACTGGCAACATTTATTCTGATACCAATTAGTACACACCTAATTAAGTGTAATATGTTGTTCTCAGTTCAAACTACTCACAAAGCAGTTAAAACTTTCACAGTAGTCCTGTACAATATTTGTAGTATTAAAGATTACTGTGGTTATAACCTGCTCCTCTCAATCACAAACTATAAAACAGGAGCAATATAATGTTTATATTCTGAGAATACAAGGAATCCTGAACTTGGAACTGTAATGGAGCCTGCCTGCCTGCCCATGATGGTCATACATTGTGACAGTTGTAAAGCGGGTAGCTCATATGACTGACCTGATTTTTAAAAATATTTTTGTGATGGTTGTTAAGCAAATGCAGTTGTTGTAAAGTGAACACCATTGTCATTAAGCCAACGCTACAATTGTTAAGGGAACCCATGGTTTGCTCTGAGGCATATTAACTGAAAATCAGAAGCAAATACCTGTTTTTGGCAAAAAATCATAAATCACAGTCATATGTCCCAGAATGCTGAAATGAGCCGTGGTGGTGCAGTTAAGAGCTGTGGTGGCAAAGTGGTTAGAAGAATGCAGTATTGTAGGCTAACTGTGCTGACTGCCAACAGTTCGGCAGCTCAAGTCTCCCCAGTTCAAGGTTGAATCAGACTTCCATTTTTTTGAGGTTGGTAAAATGAGGGCCTAGATTGTTGTGGGCAATATGCTGACTCTGTAAACTACCCGGAGAGGGCTGTAAAGTACTGTGAAGCAGTAAGTCCAAGTGCTATTGCTATATGGCCATAAATGCAGGCCATTTCCTGAGCTTCCAAAAAGTGGTCAGGTGGCAGCAGGGGGAGCAGCCTTCAGAACATCATAATCAGAACATAACTGCCTTCTGTGGAGGAGGGTGGCACTAAACAAGTGATCATAAGTCAAGGATTACTTGCATAAAGAAGTAAATATTCTTTACCCACCCTGTTTTAAAACACACCTGTTTTCACAAGTCATTTGTACTTTCTACCTTGTTCTGGATATGCCCACAACTAATGAAGGAAGATACGTTCACAATTCATTTGCCTCAGGTAAAACATACGACTTCACAATGGTCAAGACACTTACTTGACATGAAAAAAAATTCTCTTGACATGCTGGTGAACAGAGTTGGTAGATGTTGTGATTCTGATGCATGCTTATAAGGTTTCTTAAGAAAACCTTATTTATACATTCTTTTCCAATGAGGGAATTATTATACAAGCCAAATCTTCCACAGCTTTCTTTTATGTACACATTTAAAGCAATCACTCTCCACCCCAAATATTCCTTTACTTCACTTTTCCTCAACCCTATTTCTTTGTTATCTTGAATGAGCCTATTGCTCATTCTTTGTATTTGAGAATTGTGGTGTGCTTGCATACACAAGCACATGTGAGAAAGAAAAAAACTACATTTCCTTTGGTTGATGGGGACTTGAATCTAGAAGTGCATCCATATAATTCAATTACTTGTACTTTTACAGCTATTGAAGTATAGTCTGCAGTTGTATGGAAAACTGAGCCAAATTACCTGTTGCACACAGGACTTTGCATTGAGGAAAAAGAGTTCAACTGTGGTCTTGTCCTTCAGAAACGAAATGCTTTCTATGTAAAATCTAAAAGAAATGGAAAGAGGAATAATTTTATTGCCTTGTAATCCTGCAGTTGTAAATCAAAGGTTAAAAACCAATGTTGTGCTGCAAATCAGTTCAATTAGTCCAACAACACCACGCAAAAACTTTAGTACAATACGTAAAACAAAAGGGAAGGTTTAACAAACAGATGTATTGTAAAAATCAGATTATTGTTTGAGTCAGCAAAGAAATTCACAAGAGTATTTTTCAATGAAACCAATAAAAAGTTGCAAGCGGAAAGAACCTATCCATATTGCACACACTTTTTTTTTTTTAAAAAAAGAGAAAAATCAAGTTGCCTACAAAATACATTTTTCTGATTTTGTTGAGTGTCTGATTTTTGAAATATTAAGTAGAGATATACTGTAATTGATAAGAACAAATAGAAGAAGGGACAAGCTACAGTTAAAGAAATGCCATACCTATTAGGCTGCTTCATTTGGTAAATTCGGGGTAAAGGTTATTATTATTTATTATTTATTAGATTTATATCCCGCCTCTCTTCACCCCTTTCGGGGGAACTCGAGGCGGAGATTTTGGCAATATATATCATGCTGACACCAGATGTTTTTCTGTGGTAATTTAGCAGTAAAATAGCTTATTTAAGACACTGTTCTTATCAAGCTGAAAACCCAGATGTTGAGTTTAGATCTGCTTATCTGGTTTCTTTACTTTCAAACAATAATCACATGGAGATTTGTACCACGGGGCCTATGGTGACTTTAGGAGACAGCTAATTTGAAATTGGGGACAGAAAACAGCACTCAAAAGGAAGGCAATTTTGGTAATTCTGCAAATTAAAAAAAAGGAACTCTAGGCCATAACATTCAAAATGTACATCCAAATTTGTATGTAGCAATTCATATTCACTGAACTATTACTTGCACCTGCTGAGAAGTCGTTTTCAAAAGTGAAAATTATGAAAAGTTATCCATTCTCTTCCATAGCTGAAGGTGCTGGATTAGCGATTATCTCAACTGAAAATAACATTGGAAAGGCATTGGATGAAACTGATCTCGTGGAAGAGCTTTCCTCTAAAAGATTTCAAAAAGTTTCATGTCTGTAACTATTGCCATGTTATTAAGTTGTCAGTTTGTGTTCTCTTCAGATAGTAGGTGAAGATGTAAAAATAAGATGAAGTCATAATCATAAATATTATGAAGAACGTAATTTATTGCTTTGCTCTTTTCTTTCATTTATGAAATTTGATAACTGTTCTTTCAGGGCTGTGCCATAGATTGAGAATTCTTAGAATAAAATCAGGTATATTAGGAACAGTGCTGATGATAAGGAGTCTGGAGGCTAAACCGAACAGTTAAGTTAACTAGGCTCGTTTAGCCTAACAAAGAGAAGGCTTAGGCAGGGGTGTCAAACTCAAGGCTCGCGGGCCAGATCCAGCCCATAGGCTGCTTAGATATGGCCTATAGGCCTACCCTGGAAACAGTGAAGGACCGGCGCATAGTGCCTCTGCCAGCAAAAACAGAGCTCGGAAGCACTGCGCGCATCCTCCCTCAGTTCCGTTTTCACTGGCAGAGGGTTGCAGGAGGCTATAGGGGTGAAAACGGAGCCTGGGCAGCTGCGCACAACCTCTGCAAGCTCCATTTTCACTGGCAAAGGATTGCAGAAGGCTCCCGTGCTGAAAACAGAGGCCAGGCCGGCTGTGCACTGCCTCCCCAAGCTTCATTTTCACTGGCAGAGGGCTGCAGGAGGCCACCGCAGCCGAAAACAGAGCCTTGATGAGTGATGTCAAGCTGGCCACGCCCCCCGCCACACCCTCCCCGAGGTCAAACACAACCCTGATGTGGCCCTCAATGAAATCGAGTTTGACACCCCTGGCTTAGGGGATGACATGATAGCCATTTCCCAACACTTGAAGGGCTGTCACAGGCTTTCTTTAAACTGCACTTCAAAGGTAAAAACACTAGCATACTGAGTCATCTTCTTAAGGCTTAAATATAAAAAATACCACATGGGATGACATAGAGTACTAGTTCGGAAGTGATAGGGAAATGGGACAAACACATGTGCATGCAAATATCATCCTGTTAACTTTTTTTTTTTACTTTGTCCTACTTACTTTTCATTGATAATAACGAAAACCCATTATTATTTTTTTTTAAAAACCAATTGATTACAAGTAGAAATTCTACAGTGCAAATTCATTTTGTATTGCATAACCATACTTACCTGACTGCAAAAAACAAAGTTGCCGGACCTGGTTTCTTAGGTAAATCATGATCCAGAACTCTGTGATCTAATTGTAGCCAGACATTGTGTCCCCTGAAAAATATCAAAACAGAACAGGAAACATAAGAAACCAATGCTTTTAATTCATACAATTGGGACTATTTCTCTAGAAATGAATTTTCCTCATTTCATTTATTTCCTGCCTTCAATGCAAGCAGAGATAATGTAGCATTTATAAAGATGCAGGCAAATGCAATCTTATCCTTCCTCTTGATTAAGAACCAGTTAATGGGCTGAAATACAAGGAGACCTCTACCTACAGCCATTCGTTTAGTGACTATTTGAAGTTACAACAGCATTGAAAAAGTGACTTATGACCAGTCCTCGCACTTAAGACTGTCACAGTATCCTAATGGACATGCAGTCAAAATTCAGGTGCTTGGCATGGCAGCTGGCATGAATTTACTGTATGACAATTGCAGCATCCCTGGATCAGGTGATTGACATTTGTGATCTTCCCAGCCATCTTCCGACAGCAAAGTCAATGGGAGAAACTGAATTGGCTGAACAACTGCATGATTCACTTAACAACTGTAGTGATTCACTACAGACATGTAGTGAATCAGACATGATTCAGTAATAACTGCTTTGCTTAGCAACGGAAAATCTGGTTCCAACTATGATTGTAATCAAGGACTACCTGTAGGACTGGGAACAGGGCCAGAATGATATATAGGAGTAATAATTCCCATGGACATAATTGGCATAGCTTTCCTGGAGAGTCTAAAGTGGCAGCCGACTCTCCATTCAAATACAAGAAATGTGATCAGAGACCCGAGATATAATAAACTGATTATCAAATGTTTAAAAACTGGTTTCCAAATTGTTTGTACCACTTAACCACTTCTTAATAACTGATTGACAATATTGCTGTCTCCCTGAAAAAAAGGAAATTGGGATTTAAGTTATTGAGCAAAGGAATTACCAGCCTTCAATGTCCTATTATAGTACATTATTAAATCAAAACAAATAGAAAGGCAAAAGCCATGCCTTTTTTACAGCCTCATATACACCAGCGGGCAGGACACTGTCTTAGGGGTTAAAATGTTGGGCTTGTCAGCTGGAAAGCCAGCAGCCCAGGTTCAAGACTTAAGCACCGTGCAATGGAGCTCCCATCCTCGCCCCAGCTCCTGCCAACCTAACAGTTTGAAAGCATGAAAATGTGAGTAGATAAATAGGTATCACTTCAGTGGGAGGGAAAGAGTGCTGCATGACATCATGCTGGCCACATGACTCTGGAAATGTGTTTGAATAGTGCTGGGTCATTGGCCTTGAAACAAAGATGAACACTTCCCCCTATATTTGGCAACAACTAGTGGAGTGAAAACTGAAAGGACTCTCTTATC
The DNA here is from genome assembly GCA_027560395.1 of Boaedon fuliginosus. Lineage (NCBI taxonomy): Eukaryota > Metazoa > Chordata > Lepidosauria > Squamata > Lamprophiidae > Boaedon > Boaedon fuliginosus. Next base: position 107,923 of record JANHGC010007446.1, read on the forward strand.
TTTACTTTTTATACACCAGAAGAATTAGGCATTCTCATTATTACTAACTAGATATGAAAAAGTTGGAATCTAATCTATCTGGATATCACTAGGTATGGAATGGTGGTTCAATCTTCATTAGTTCTTTTCACATCTGCATTTTACAATGGCCTACAATTAATTTATAGATGAATTTTTTGAGAGGAAAAAATAAGCATGAGGGAAAGAAAGCCTTCACCATTAAAGTGTATTGTTGTTATTCATCGGTGCTTTGACTGAACAATATCTGTGCCACTGAGTCGCACACCTGATAGAAAAAATTTAAGTGGCGTCTTCTGCTACAATAGGGATGTTTTTTAAAAAAGGATTTGACTGCCCTCTGGAGGTTGCAAATTGACAATCAAAATAACACAAAAAGGAATATAACGTCAGTAGATACTTTTCTAAACTTGGAAGTTATTAAGACAGAGAGATAGTTCCTCTTACGTTCAGACTTATGTTTTTAGGAACTTTTTCTCAAATAGGAGAAGATGTACCAACCTTTTCAAAATCTATTGACAGAATTTACCTATAGAAAAGGTGAGAATAGCCAGCAACAGGAAATCAATCATTCCCATAGCAGAAAATATATGCAAACATGTATACAATTTATTTTGCTTACATACAGTACACATGTCTGTATGTATAACCAGTACAATCAAGACATTTTGGAAGAAAAATTAGAGGAAGATTGTCATATTTGATGATTGATTGAAGGGACATGATAACTGTTTTCCCTGAGGGAGCTGTCACAGAGAAGTGGTCGACTTATTGTTAAAGAGAGATTCAAGGAGTAAGGAGAAATTTTATGACAGGGAAAACAATTAATCAATGAAACAGCTTGCCTTCCAGAATTGTGGGCGCTCCATTATTTCTGGTTTTCAAAAGTCGATTGGAGAACCATTTGGCTAGGATGATAGAAGACCTCCTGCCTAGAAGACTTTTGAGGGTTTTTCCAACCCTTTGGTTCTATGTTCTGTAGTGCTTCATTGTTTCATGGTTGTATCTTCCCTGCTCTAAATCCTCCCCCAATCCCTGCACATAAAGAGGGAAACATCAGCTAGGAATTCTATGTGTGTAAACAGCATGAACATTAAGTTGGGGTGAAAAAATAATAATGGGAGGAGAACCAGCTAACCAGCCTCTTCTCTCTTCCAATTCTTGAATGCATTTAGCTTAGCTTTCTCCAGTCTGAATGTCCTCCAGATGTACAGACTTCAACTCAAAAATCTCTTAACAGCGGGCCAGCTGGCTGAGCTCTGAGAGTTGTAATCCAAATATCAGGCTGGGAAAAGCTATGTAATCCCTAAGAAATGCTGTTTAGTAGGTGTCTGAAATATATAAATAATGTTAACACCATACTGACCTAGACTGACCTGGAAAAAGTTGAGCTGGATAAACAATAAAGCAAAATAAAAGGCATAGCAGTTAGCACCATGCATATCCAGAAAGCAATATTTTTTGCTACAATCATGAAAGGAGCAAACAGAAGGCAAATTCTATACTTTGAGAACTTCAGTCAGTAACTGAAGGCTATGATGTTATCTAAAAATAAATTTGGAAATGCCAGTATACATTTTGACTATTCAAGTGGTTTAAAAGTAACGGCATGATGTACTTACATATCATCTATGAATGTTATCCCAAAATATTCCTTTTCTTTGAGGTTGAAATGTGAAGCCACCAAATCCAATAATTCCCGTGACAAAAGTTTAGGCTATAGGCAAAAAATAAAGCATGTTATTGTTGCAAGCTCTGTGTTCAAAACAATAATATCAAATTATCCTCCCTCTGCTCCCCCATCTTTCTAGAGCAGGGGTGTAAAACTCAAGGCCTTGGGGGGGGCAGATCTGGCCTGTAGGGTACTTAGATCTGGCCCATGGGGCCACCCTGGGAACAGCAAAGGACCGGCCCGCGGTGCTTCTGCTAGTGAAAACAGGCTCCCAAACTTGGCTGCCACAACCTCCTACCACCCTCTGCCAGTGGAAAGGAGCTCAGGAGGGCCACATACGGCCCTCCAAGCTCCGTTTTCACTGGCAAAATGTTGGTGGAGGCCTTGGCAGCCGAAAGCGGAGCTCGGGAGCCCATTTTCGCTGGCAGAGTGCTCGGCACCCCAACACGAGTGACATCGAACCGGCCATGCCCACCTCAGCTCTCTCAAGGTCATACACAACCCTGATGTGGCCCTCAATGAAATTGAGTTC
>JANHGC010007446.1:125059-141825 GCA_027560395.1 Boaedon fuliginosus
TACTTCCTTCTAAATATTTTGACTGTATAGTTAAATATTTATTCTTTTCCACTTCTCACTTTGCAGTATTGTCCCATACAATGAAGTGCATTGCTCCTTCTTCTCAAATACTATTTAGTTCTCCAGTCACAAAAAAAATGTACATTCCTCTTCTAAGTCTAAATAATTTCAACTGCGAGTTGACTATGTTCATATAAATATGATCATCTATATAATTTCCTTTCTTAAAAACTGGCAAAAAATCATTTATTTTAATTCTTTTTTAAAAAAGCAAAACAATTATTACTGACCCAAGAATAGTCATTGTCTAATTAACTTAGATTTACAGTATTCTTATACATTCCTGGAGCATAACATACATCACAGAAAATGTAACAAACAGGTGACCATTAACCATCAACCATTTTCTTGTTTCCTAACCCCTGATTAAATAATTTGCTTAATGCTTTCAGGATTTTTAGTGACATTCTTTTTTAAAAAAATTACAAGATAAGTCAACTGATATTAAAGAGGGAGAGAGGGAGAGGGAGAGGGAGGGAGAGAGAGAGAGAGAGAATTTAAAATATTTTAAAATCTAATCAAGTTTGATATATACATTACAATGAAACACAGTTACCCTTCTCAAATTTTAACAAACCAACCAACCCTAAGCTGTACTAAAAAGTAACCAAATTACATACACAAAAATTAAAATATAGCACTGGAACATTACTGAATAAATAGCAGACTGCAATGTAAATCTCTTCTTTGAATTAAAATATAGAGTACAATCCATGTACTCTCTCAAACAACATGAAGTCTCTCTTGCACACGTGGACTTCAAAACACATTTATTGCTTGTATTACAGTAAGAAAAATCTAGGCTACATAACCAGAATGCTAGTAGACAACTCACTTCCGCAGACACAAAATAGCCCTAAACTTTCTTTCAATTCTTGGGAAATTCTGTCAGCTTCTGCAACTAACTTTATTTATAGTCAAGATTTTCACCAAGCCTTTTCCAACATGGCTTATTAAAAGAGAAAGAAATGCTATCGAAATGCGAACAGAATTACTTCCATTTTCGAATCCAAGCTATCATTCAGTTTGTGAGGGAATATTTCAGTTTATTTCTAATACCTCCTTTCTTAATTGTTGGGCTAGTTGCCTATTCCCAGACAAGTAAGGAATGTGCTGGTGCCAATTTTTCCCAACTGCCTCCTGAATCCCGATCAGCCTATTATATTTGATCATCTTTCACTGCATATATGATCCTTACCAGGCAACAAAACAACTCTTCATTCATTTATTTATATTTTCTTTTAAACTCTGAACACTTAAAACATGCAGAAATATTTTTCATCCCACTTTCATTTCTATTTCTACTGTATTTATTGGTGACTGGAAACCCCTTAAGGACAACTTATTGAAAAAAGGAGAGGTCCTGGTGGTATTATTCAGTTTTGATGAAGAAACATTTGCAAGGAAACAACCAAGCTTCGAGAGTACCAAGAGCCCCTCATTTGAATCCTGAGCTACAAATAGTCTCCTCTATCAATAGAAAAAAATGAATTGTGATTTTTGGATTTGATTGGAAAAGGTAGATTATGGAAAGAAGGAAAATATGATGTAGCCTTAGAGAAAGAGAGAGATGGTAAAATATAAATGCATTTATGATTGCTGTTAAGAAGACTGGAAGTCACTTCTTTGTATCTTTTTTTCTTATTCTTTCATTTCTTTTCTGTTTATTATCAGTTTTCCTTTTCTTTACTATCTTTTTTTCCCTTTAAATTGGTATTGTTTTTAACCTTGTAAAAATTTTAAATTAAAATGAGTAAAAAAGATACTGTATCCAAGGCAATACTTATGATAATGGCAACCAGGGTGGAGCAAAAAAGCCAGCGTTTATAGCCTAAAATTTGAGAAATGTTACATTAACCCTTAATATGGTTTATCTGGCCACGATCATAATTTCTATCTCCATACTCTAAATACAGTTAGCAAACAGTTTTGATCATGGAACGCTTAGCTGATTATGTTAACTGAATCTTATTGCACTTTAAAGAGTAACAATATAAACAAAGAGATTAATCTTTTCCTGAATTACCTAACTGGGTCAAACAGACTATTTATGCAACATACTAAATTGACTATGTCATAAACTTTTGTTGTTTGTTAGCTGCTGCCACTTGCAGGGCTGGGCATCAGGAATATTGTGGCTAAATATAATGTATTCATGGGTTGAATGTTTGTCTCTTTTCCAAAGAAAAGTTGCCATGCAAAGGGTGATTAACTACAAGTTGTAGGATAAAATGCCAGGCTGAGGCCCATTTCACATATATTGATTTAGTCCTATTTAGTCCAATTTTGGACTTGATCCAATAAGCCAAACTTGGCTTATTGGATCAAGTCCAAAATGTGTGCTCATGCACTTTTTCCTGGCCCCTTCCCTTATTTGCCAGCTTCTCACAAAGCTTTCATCTGTTTCTGTTCTTAATCAGTAGGTTTTTAAATGATGTTTAAAGCAACACAGTTTTTAAAGGTAGATTTTGGACCAATTACCATTCAAAACATCTAGGGAATATTAGATGTCTATGGAGAATCTCAGTCCTCGAGGTCATGGTTGTTCCAAAGGTGCTTTTAAAATTGGACTTCATTTTTCCTTTTGAAAAAATATATTTTGAATAGAGAATATTAGATTGTTGCTGTTGGCCTACAGTAAAAATTATAATAAAGCAGGCCAAAATTTGAAAAGGCCATGGATCATCTGATTTGATCTACTTGAACTACACTAGTACATCTATTATTTAGAAATAAAAGTAAACATGCTATAAATTTATAAACTGATTTATCAAGCCAAGTTTTAGAAGGTTCTGGGAAGACCAAGATCAAAGACTATTCAGTTTCCCTGAAACATTTATACTAACAATTTTTCTACTATCCTTGGGAATACATATACCAATAGCATTTAGACTTATATACCACTTCACAGTGCCTTACATCCCTTTCTAAGTGGTTTACAGAGTCAGCATATTGCCCCCATCTGGGTCCTCATTTTACCGCCCTCGGAAGGATCGAAGGCTGAGTCAACCTTGAGCCGTTGAGAATTGAACTGTCAAACTGATGGTAGCTGGCAGTCAGCAGAAGTAACCTGCAGTACTACATACTAACCACTGTGCCACTACACCTGTATATAATTCTATGCAGAAAGCTGCTAACAGAACTTATTTTTTAATACCATCATCTTCTCCTGAATGTTTTAAAACATCATTGGACATCAAGAATGAAATGCAAGGGGTTGCAGTAAAAAGGTAAAAGGTAAAGGTTTCCCGCACACATATGTGTTAGTCGGTTCCCGACTCTAGGGGGTGGTGCTCATCTCCATTTCAAAGCCGAAGAACCAGCGCTGTCCGAAAACATCTTTGTGGTCATGTGACTGTATGCCAAAGGCGCACGGAACGCTGTTACCTTCCCACCAAAGGTGGTCCCTATTTTTCTACTTGAATTTTTACATGCTTTCGAACTGCTAGGTCTCATCAAGTAGGGCACTTCAAAGAAGAAAAAGGAAGCATTAAAAAGATAAACCAATCAATTCCAATTTTTTTCTGAAGTTTCATTTCATATAGAATTAATATGTAAGTCTTAAATACCAAGAATTCTGGTTTCTTTCAATTTACTTCCTAATCTTAGAATTTTCAAATAATTAGAAACTATTCCAAAGTAATTTATCACAAGCATTGAAATTGTTCTGCATTAATTTTGGCAGCAAATTAATGGGAGTTGGGGTATTCTAGGGCCCAGGTAGATATAATAATAATCTCACAGCAGTTCAATTAAAGAATAACTCTATACATCTACTCAGCAAACACTCAGTTCATTAAAGCTTACTCTAAGTAAACATTTTCATAAACTAAAAGACCTTTTTAATTCATTTGGTCATTTTTATATAAGAGGTGGAAAGTAAGGTGTCTCTGCACAAATACATGCAGGCATGAATAAGAACAATTTATGATTCCTCACCACCCAAGCTAGCTTACTGCAACTTTGTATGGAAAGCAACTTTATTTTGAAAGTACAAATTTCCATCACTGCTATGTGATAGAAATCAATACAAAATCTAGAATAATTAAAGTAGAAAGCAGTTCAAGATAAGAAAAACAAAACTTAAATCTGGTCAAGCAACGTATAAGTCTATGTTTGGGTCTACCTTGTGGCAATAATTGCAATGAAGCATTCACATCTTACTGTTATTTATCTGCATAATCTTATTGGAGAAAGCTGTCAAAATGGCCACTTATGCATTTTCTAAGCTACACACACACACACACACACACACACACACACACACACACACACACCCTCATGCTTACAGATAAATTCACAAATATTGGACATCCTAAAGGAAGGCAGAACCAAACCACTTCTGAATGGTCCACGTGAGCCACCGAAAATCAATCACAACTCAAAAATAACTTGACATTCTGGTTAGCAATTAATCCGCTTGTAGATATTTTGGGCACACTTTAGAAAAGATTCTTGGCTTTGATGGAGGTCACTGTCCTTTTTTAATAGAAAAATCTTAAAAGGAATACTGACTCATATTATGAGATGGGCATCTTAAATGAAGCAGCAGAGAAAGAACTAGGAGGCCGAAAAGATAGAAAAAAGGCTTACTATAATTATGTCAGTCTTCTGTGGGGTGGGTGGGAGAAGATCAATGGGAGGTATACATCGCTTTGAAAAGACCAGAAAAAAAAAAAGCTGCTTCATATTTTTTTGAACTTCAGCTGGAAGATGAGCACTCTGACACCAATTCAACAGGCTGCATTTAAGAAAATAACTACCTTTATTTTATTAAATAAGTCATAATTACAAAATTATGTAACTACTTAATTACAAACAAAGTGATATAAATATAGAAGACAATGTAGGGAAGAAATTTGGAATTGGAGACGGGGGGGGGGGAATACCTTTTAATGAAAGTTTGCTAGTGATTTTATCCAACCAATCTGAGTGCCTCATTATGTTCCTGAATTCTTCAATCCACTGTCGCAACACATCGGGTAAACACCAGTTGAGAGAAGGCTGTTTATACATTTTTTTTAAATCAGCATGCAGCATTTGGTTGATTTTCTTGTCATTAGTTTGCTTCATAAATTGTACATATTCTGTATTCATTTGAACAATATTGTGAATGATACCCTATACCTTTTTTTGTCAATTAAACCAGCAGAGATGAAAACATTTCTGAAATGTAGAAAGTAGGACTGTGTACATGCATCAAAAGTGACTTAGAAGATATACAGTATTTCAAATCTTCCAGGAGTTCAGTTCTCTCTGATGCTAATTAAAACAGCCATGTCTTTTTTCAGGCTTCCATCTGATATGAGATCTAAAGGACCTGGTCCAAATCTTTATAAAAGTGTGCACAACCTGGGTATATTCTGTATGTTCTGATCTTCATCAACTACCACTCAAAGCAATACTACCAAGGTCCCTGGTTAACTCTCTGCTTCCTTTGTCTAATGGGGAAAGCCACCTCATTTTTTCCTTCTCACCCTTTGTTCATGTCCCACGTTTTGCTGAAAATTGCAATGTTTATAAACAAAGGAGTTTTTTGTTATGATACGTTAAAGAGAACAGAAAGTTCTATTTAATTTATAAGCTAGTTTTCTATGAGTAGGGGGTAAACCAGGACTTCAGCATACTCCGTGATCCCTTGATTTATTTCACTTGAATTGTGAAGAAAATAGATGTTATTTCGTTTGATTTGTATATTCATCTAGCTTATATTTCTGACTCTGGGTAGTTCATACAGTTAGACGACAAAGCAATAAAACCCAGAAACAAAATCTCCTTGATAAAAATGGTTGCACACCAGGGTTGTCAAACTGGTGGTCTGCGGGCTGGCTGCATCACATGCAAGCCACGCCTACCTCAGTTCCGCGAAGGGGAAAAACATAGCAAAATGGCACCTGACATGGCAAATTTGACACCCGCATTGTACATGGAGAGAGAGATGTTCTTTGAAGATGGGGTCTAGCACAAGCCCAAAAGCTTGGAAGAATAAACCTATGATCTCGATGACTGATTCGAATTGGATCCTGCAAAATGGTTGTAAATTTGAGTCTGGTTACATAATGACTCAACTTACAACTACAAAAATTCTGGGCTCAACTGTAAATCAAGTCAAAGTAGCTCTCAATAATCTCCAGAGTTTCCCTCAAAGTTGGTACAATTCAGATCCCTAGGCTTTCCGATCTGTAACCCTCCAATTTCCATAAAAATCTTTGCTTTCCCATTGTTGTGGGGGGGTGTCCTCTTTTGGGTAACAAACACTGAATAAATTAGTGGCCATTTCTTCTCAGTGTTCTGAATTTTCCACGTCAGAACAATTTCACTAGTCTGATTACATGGGATTAAAATATAAAATGTCACATAATGAAACCATATAAAATGAACATTTACTGAAACCAACAGTACCAATAACCCACACAAAAATGCAATATAAAGTATTTCTAGTAGTTTTACTTTCTAGTTCCCCTTAGTTCTTAAATGTAAAATCCCTGAGAAAAGAGAAGGGCCCACAAAAAGCGAAACTTTATTCCCACGTATCATGTGTCAGGCTGCCTTTCTAAACTGGATCATCTGAAGCAATGTGATCCTTTGGTTTCTGTGTCATAACAACTAGAGATAGGTAAGAGCAATCTGTGAGAGGATGTTTGGGAACAGTGCTGTAGTAGTTCAGGTTGCAAAGAAAGCTTAATCCTCATTATGTGAAAGGCCTACTTTATATGTTTGTGTTTGTGAAAACTTCCATTGATTATGGAACCCATGCCTTTAAAATCTGGAACCTTGATACAATCTGGTGACTTTTTAAGGAACTGAAAGTTCAGTGAAATAAACATTGTTTTCAGAAATTAAGATTTTTGTTTGCAGCTAGAACGTGCCAGTGTAAATAAAATCACCTCCATTGTAGGAAGATCAAGGGCTTCCTTGGAGGGCAATCTACAATTACTTCTAAACCTGGACAAGACTAAATACCTTCTTGAAATATTGTGATAACCAACCTAGTCCTCGTCTAGACTGTGAACATAACTTCCAGAATTCCAAGTCATTTTGGTCCTTCAGTCCAACATATAACATGTTTTGTTGACCACAGCATGATGATTATCCAGGTGTCTCCTTGCTTAAGTTCCCACTAGGGAAAAACTGAGTGTCATTTGTCTTTCTGCAGTGAGCACAGCAAGCATCCAACAACATTCATGTTTACTTAAGCAAAACAGAATATAATTGAAGTATCAGTGGCAATGAAAGTAAAGCTGAATAATTATTTACAATTATTTAAAAGATCTCAAATGAGCAAGATGTATAGCTGTATTCTGAAAAAAGCTAGCTATATAACGAGGAATCCTCTTTCAGCTTGGTTGTTTTCTTGCAGACTTTTCACTAACCAACATTAGTGCTAGTCACCCCAATTACAAATATTCTCTTTTACAAATAGTGGTCATATACAGTAATTAATCTTATAACAATACTTGACTGTTTCCCAGTGCAATGATTCTAATGTAACTCTGGAAGAGTAATATACCAACTGTATATTACTGTAAATATAAATAAAAACATTACTGTAAATATAGCCGCTTCGAGTTCCCCTTGACTGGGGAAGAGAAGCGGGGTATAAATCTAAATAAATAAAATAAACTGTAGGACATGGTATCGGTAGTCTCTTCCAGGATTCAGTAATCAAGGAATCTGCCAGATTTTCTCAAGCTATTTTCCATTGCTGTTCCCTACAGAAGGAATATCTTGATGAAATTACTATTGTTTTGGAATCGTAGCCTTCAAAGATATACTAAAAAGTTCTTTAGCTTCTCTCTGTCTTTATCTATTCCAGTTAATATTATTTGAGTGGCCATCTGTTAAAAGACCAATAATCTGAAATACAGATTTACTAGACAACTAGGAAAAGGCAAAATAAATAAAAAGTATTGATTAAATTGAATTGATCAGACAACAAAATAAACTATTTAAAACAAACCTACTCCAACCCCCAGTAGCAAATGTGGAGTTCAATTAACTAATCAAAGCTAGACTAAAAGTGAACTTCTAGTCATTGCAATTAAACAACTTGCCAATATTTCCTGAAATTTTCATTGGAAGGAAAAAGTTTGAACTCTGGTTGTCTCACTTATTTAGACAGTTATCAAGCAGAGGAATTGATAAGTCAAAGCACCAAGCATGGTAGAATGTGTGGTTGATTTCATCATCCATTCTGATGGGTGGATGATTAGAAGGATTTTGAATCTGGCCAGAGATACATCTCTTATCCCAGAATTGATAATTCTGTGATAATTAGTAAGAATGAAAGGTGTTCTAAGCAAGCCACCTTTTAAAAACAAAGAGAAATGCAGTTTCTGAAGGTCACTATCAAGAAACTCTTTTGTTTCTAAACTAGTTCTTTCAAACCTGAATGAAATTAAATTATGGACAAAAGGCCACAACATTTAAGGTCAGTGAAACCCCAACTTCTAAAAGGATGTGAAATCGTCTTTTTAGAGTTGTCACAAAAGCCTGTCTTAGTGAAAACTTTAGTTAATGAAAACTCAATTAGGCTTAGACAAAATCTAGTCCAGGTAACATACAACAGAACATTAGTGACACAGTAAAGAGCATGAAGAATGCCCTGTACAAACTTTTTCCTTTTGTCCTGGCCATTTTTTACAGAGGCAGGATTGAGAGCATTATAACAAATTGCATTACTGTTTGATTTGGTGGCAGGCTGGCAGCAGTGCCTCATAGAAAGTCCCTACAGAGAGTGGCAAGGACAGTCGAGAAGATTATAGGAAGTTCACTCCCCATTATTCAGGATACTGCTTATAAGCACTATGTGCTTAGAGATCAAAGCATTGTCAGAGACCCCACACACCCACTTTACAGTCTGTTTCTGTTGCTCCTCTCTGGCAGGAGGTTTCTAGGAGGACTCCCAGATTCTGTAACTGCTTTGTTCCCTGGTAAATTCGCAAGGTTCGTTTTTCTTGCCATGTACATATATACATCCTGACTAGATTGTGTTGTTTCTCTGTGTTATATATGTGGGTATATGCATAACTATGTATTCATGTATTCTGTCATGTTATGTATTTTGGAGGTAGTAACCCTTTGAGAGCTGTATGCAATGACATTTCATTTTAATGTGTGCCAATTATTGCCCATTCAAAGTGACAAAGTTATTCTAAATTCTAAGTCTAACTTAGATTGGATTATTGCTAGAAAGGTTAAATTTAAATTTATAATTTATTTAAATTTATAGGCCGCCCAATCCCGTGGGATTGTTTGCTCCATGTGGAAGCAAATCTGGGAATCATAGTTCAACATTTTAACTTTAAATAGATTTAGGGCCACAAGGACACTGTTAGAATTGTCAGTGCTGCTGAATCGAAAAATTAGGTTAGCAGATTTTTAAGCCCAGACACCAAACAGCTTTTATTTCTTTCCTTTATTTGATGGAGAAGATTGGACAATAACTCCCAAATACCGTCTTTGAAATCTTGAGTTTGGCTTGTATAGATGTTGTTTCTCATCCAAATGTGGCTGCAATCAGAGCCTTGCTGTGAACAATGGTACTTTTGTTTTTAGAATAGTTGATGACAAGCTCCTCTTTATCATAATAAATAGCAAAGGCTCCCAGGCATCACCCTAATTGTACTGGCAGAGCAGAAAGGATAACTGCCTTATCAGCACAAAGCAGTAAGGAGACCCCTTTATTCCCTGTACTGATGGTGAAACTCATTTCTAGATAAAGCCTGAATTATAGAGTTCATATAGAAGGTGGCTCAGCGGGTAAGGCGCTGAGCTTGTTGATCAGAAAGGTCGGCAATTTGGTGGTTCGATTCCCTAGTGCCGCGTAACGGAGTGAGCTCCTGTTAGTTGTCCCAGCTTCTGCCAACCTAGCAGTTCTGAAAGCATGTAAAAAAAATGCAAGTAGAAAAATAGGGACCACCTTTGGTGGGAAGGCCACCGCGTTCTCTGTGTCTTCGGTGGATAGTCCTGCCAGCCACATGACCACAGAGATGTCTTCGGACAGTGCTGGCTCATTGGCTTTGAAACGGAGATGAGCACCGCCCCCTAGAGTCAGGACCGACTAGCACATATGTGTGAAGGGAACTTTTACCTTATAGAAGATGAAAAGAAGAAGTGCTAAATACACAATTGTTTGATCTGTTTTTGAATGGTAATTAGAGCTCATAAAACTTCTGACCTTGGTACTTTTTCTTTTATCCTGTTTTGCCCACAAAAAACAAATTATTGAGTTGAATTGGGTTGAGAGATGCCCAAAGTCACCCAGCTGGCTTTTATGATATATATCTCATAAAATCATATATATATGATTTTGATGATAAGGGCAGGGAGAATCTATTGTTAAATTCCATGTTAAATCTGTTGTTAAATTCCATGTACAAAGGATGTCATATTTTCCTCTGAAAAATTTAGTTTTTGCCATGCTATCAAATTTATATATTCCATTAATTTCTCCCAAAACTCCCAGAGTATAGAACACTATAAAATGTGTTTTAAAGAACCATTGTCCTTATTACATCTCAAACAAAATGCTCTCCTACACAGTACTTTTCTATACAAGTGTATTGTAGTCCAGTAAATTATAAATACTAGTTTTTGTTGCATAAGTTGTAGTTTAAGGTTCATTGACACTTTTGCACTAGAACTTAAGACACTCTCCCTTTGTCTAGACCACGGGTGTCAAACTCGATCGTGTCATGTAATTTATTATGATGTATCACAACATTTGCGGAGCCAAGGTAGGTGAGGCCTACGTGTGATGCATCCAGCCAGCAGACCACCAGTTTGACAGGCATAATCTAGACAATTCAGGAACCTCGAATCCTTTACTCCACTCATCTCTTAACTTCCACATATCAAATTGATTTATTGATAATAAACACCTATTGAAACCAACAGGGTTTTTTTAACTTTAAAACATTTAATTACTTGTTCTAGTATTTCAGATGTCTCAGAAGCTGAAAGTCCAAACAATGTTAACAGATGTTATTGTAAATATTGCCACATCTAAAAAGTGATATTTTTCTCTTTAAGTACAGTGTATTTTAAAAATTCATCCTCATCATCTATCAATTGGTCCAAAGTCAATATGCTCATTTTCATCCAGCTTCCAGGCTTAAGACTCACAGTTTCCTGGTTTCCATCTCAGTGCCTTAACCGCGAGACCAAACATATTTTCACATGATATCATAATTAGAGCAAAATGTGATCTTCAGTGAAGGCTGCCATTTTATCCAAAGTTCCTCTCAAGGGGTAGAATGAAAAGCAATAACAATGTTCACCATTTATTACATTGGCATGAGAATAAAATATAATTTAGCTATGCAGCTATGAAATTTAAACCAGGTATCAAAAAACAGCCAAACCTTGCTTTTTCTTGGCATTCTCCTGATACATCAAAATATTTTTTGAAGGATAATAAATAGGAGTTCCAAAAAGTTATTAATAGTTGTGATACAGTGCAATGAAGCACGCTAGAGGTCATTTGGACAAACAGCATGATTCTAGCTATGTACATCCAGTGCCCTTATCTTTAATAGAGCTTCAAGGAAATTGATGTAAGATTGAAGCACCGATGTGATTAAAGTATCTTCTGGACTGCAGCTATCTTTTCTCTACTAACAGACCAAGTTATTTTTATGGGGGCGGGGAATTCTTCTTGGGATTGCAGCTGATGGTTGTTTATTGGATTTTATTGGACTGAACTTTTATTCTGTGTGTGGGTTTCACTGTTATTGTAAACAACCAGGAGTCAGCAGGCTAAACAAACAAAGAAACTCAAACAATCTGTTGGGCTGGGAGATTGCATACTCTTCAGGTTCAATGGTCAGGCAGTATCAATCTAAGCACAATAAGGTTTTATCATTTCTTTCTTTCCAGCTGTCTCCATCCAATTTCTGAGAAAGGGATCTCTTGTGATCCTGCTGATAATCACTGTGAAATAATTTAACAGGCATAACCATGGGTGTCCTTTGTACCAGTGGGGCACAACGGAGAGTGTGTGGTGGCCTGGGTATTTTGGAGATGTATAAAATATCAAAAAGCATCTAAAGAAACATAGATCTGCATGGAGTTCATTAATGGCTGAAATAAAATATTGAAACACAAGGGGCTTTATTAGTTAGTTTATTCTTTTATACTTATAGGCATACATGTATACAGGTTTGTATTATTCTCTTTTAAGGTAAGCAATGCTGTGCAAAGCTCAGAAAGCCAAATAATTTAAAGGCACAGAATAAGAAAAGGAAGTCTAGCTAAATCTGATACCAACACCATTCATACTTCACAATATCTTGCAAGCCCTCATTGCTTCCACCACTGGTTGGAAAACTGATTTTTGCTCTTTAAACTGCTCACAGTTCTTTCCCTGAGGATATGATTAACCCCACCCAACCACACCTGTCTTGGTTTTCCTGTTCCTCTTGACCTCTTCACTCTTACTTCCTATATTTATTTTGCGTCTTGATTCTCATTCGTGCTCTCTATATGACAAAGCTCAACATGAATCTTCTATACTGGTCACTATTATTTATTTAATCTTGATTCACTGATGATTCTATTTCTTCTTGTTTTATCACTGACTTCTACACTAGAAATTCTTGCATGGTAAATAAGAGCAAAATCTGTCTGTTGTAGTTTTTTGCTGGTTCTAATTTGTTTATTGGGTAAAGTTATATAGCCACTCATTTCACATATGTAAAAAAAAAACCCCAAAATATACAACAAAATACCCCAAAACACAACAACAATAAAGTGTTATAAGCAATGAGAACCATTTAAAACTATAATATTGAGGAGAATGTACTCTCCCTTACAATACACAGCCATTTTCTTAGCAATACTTTGCTAAGGCTCCATGCTATATTTCCAGATCCCCAGGCAAGATGACAAAGGTGGCCCTTCCAAAGGTGGCCAGCAGTGACCTCAGGGAAAGTGATAGAAGATGGGTGTCATGGCAGAAAAAACTTCTTCTTTGTCCTATCAGATGACATTAATTTGTGGATGCGGCCTGCAACATGTCCTTCCTGCTGGACCTCATAGGGCTCGGATCATATTGGAGAGAGTTGGTTCTTCAAATAAGGTTCTGGGAAATTTTCAGAGCCTGACTAGCTCCTCCCAAAGAGATAGCACAGGCATGCTTTTCCTTCCTTATGAAACGTTGTAATTTCTCCACTTGCTCACTAAAGCCAGCACCATCTGTTCAGAATTGGCTACTTTTCTTGTTCTTACAGATCTGGCAAGCTGCCTCTTGGCATTTCTGCATGCTAATAGACCTTCCATAATGGATCCAGTTAATCTTTGACCATTTTGCACATCGGGGTTTTAGGTATCATCAGCAATTTTATTTGTTTCTGGACAGGTCATAACAATATATCTCCAAAACTGCATGATTTGGCTAGGACAATTAATGCCGTATTCCTTCTGTGATCATGGAAGACCATTACAGAAGATTTTGTTCCACAAAGATATCCTCCTGATATCCTCCCTAGTACCCGCATCCTTGCAAGTTCTGAGAATAGATCCTAAAATGCCTAACCAAAGGCAAATGATAACTCTCATTCTATTAATTATATCAGTGCTTTGAATTGCTAATAGTTGTCTGAGGGATATAAACTCCCATTTGCACTTTTCTCTGCCCCCCGGAGGCACAAGCAACTCTTAAATCTATCCTGATCATTCTGCTGAACCCTACTAAGATTTATTTAAGTAAATCAATTCTTTTAATTCATTTGCATTTTGGACCCTATCTTCTGAACCATGCAGAAAATTTTTATCCACAGTGATGTCATCTACATCCCTCTCTGCCCATTTGATATTGTATTATCATTTCTTCAAGAATCTCCTCCAGATATGTTCAGCTTGCTAGAGTGGTAGGTGTATGAATAGATTGATTGTCTAAGTCCCCTTCATTTAGAGCCACTATAGCTTCCAGTGGTCATTGAATGAATGAATGAACGCATGAATGCTTAATGAGAACTACCATGAACCATCAAATCTTTGTACATGTACAAATAAAAGACATGAGCCTACTTCATCAAATGTATCATTGCACACAGGCCAAATGCTCATGCAGTGCATAGCTAATTTAAAAGAGATATACATAAATACTAATATGTGCAAGTAAGTATGTATACCCATACATATTTATTTATTTTATTTATTTTATTTTAATAATTACATTTTTATGCCGCCCAACTCCCGAAGGACTCTGGGCGGCTTACAACAGAGATAGCAATAGCACTCAGATGTCATATACTGCTTATCAGAGGTTTACCACACTCCCCAAGCAGTTACAGAGTCAGCCTATTGCCCCCAAACAATCTGGGTCCTCATTCTACTAACCTTTAGAAGGATGGAAGGCTTGAATCTGGTGAGATTCAATCTGATAACCTGCTGAACAAGTCTACAGAGATAGGCTGCAGTGCTGCATATATGTATTTGTAAGCCAGAAGACAACATTTCATAAACTTAAATCCTCAAAACGTACGCCACAATTAAGGTGTTAATATTGAAGTTTGCTCAAAGTTTAGTTGTTTCTAATTTAAAACCAGAATTTGGGACAATCATGGGAAAGTTATATGTAACTTATTTATTAATTAGTAATAAATAGTCTCAGAAAGTGACTCTGGGTGGTGTATAGCAATCCATTCAAATAGTAAAAATATAAAACAGTCATTATCTAAAACCATTATATAATTGTTGTTAAAAAGCATTAAAACTATAAAAGCAAACCTAAAACAAAAAAGTAAATAATAGGCAGAAGAATAGTAACAATATTATTTATTTATTCAATTTGTATCCAATAGCAAAGACACCTCAACCAATAACCGTCCCTGAGGTCCTGAGGCCTGCTGGCATAACCAGGTTTTAAGGGATCCTACAAGGCCCACTGCCTACAGCCTGCCAAATGAATCTCCCTTGATGATTAAATTAAATTAAAATTAAAGATAGGAAATTAAGATGGCAATGTCTATTTTCAACAAGAACAGTGAAAGTCCACATTTCAAATCCTGTGGTAATTCCAATTGCCGACATGAATGCATGCATGATAAGAATAATCAAGACAAATAATGAGATTATGGCACAATGAAAATTTGGTAGAATAAAGCAATTGATGTTTATTAGAGCAGATTAAAAGTGGCCTAAATGATGCATTGACATACAACAAATCTCTAGAATATGGAGGGGCATTTCATCATCTTGCAGACTTGAACTCTGAGCTTGAACCCTACTTACAAAGAACAGTTTTACATTGATCTCCATGCCTTGTTACTTTAATGCTTATTTAAAAGCAAGGTTCAGTCATGAGATATTTTGAAAGAGGTTATTGAGAAAATAAGTTTCTTGGCTGGGAACAGAGAAGGAATGTCAAAATCTGTGCTGTTAAGAACAGAGATTAATCAAGTACAATTCTTACATATATACAAGAAGTAATGAGGCAGCGCAGAATCTTTTGCACCATGCCACCAAGAACTATCACATATTACATGTATGCTTCCCTATAATTTGGACTACTGCATGATCAGTCATGCAATCATGCATACATATGAGGAATAACAGCAGAGTAAAGGAGGAAGCTCCTAAGTAGTACTTCACTTCCTCTGTGTACAGTTTATGAAATGACTTGGCGTTACTGTGGAATACAGTATTATTTCTGCTTTCCAAATGTTAACACAAAATATTCTTTACCCACCCAGAAATACATTTTGCTTCTAAAATGATTTCTTTTTCTTGTTTCTTCCCCAGAGGAAAGGCATGCAATGAGATGGGCAGGTACACAGGATAAAGTAATGAGAGTTCCTATTCCGCTTTAGAAAAAAAAAGGGTGGCAGAAATTCATTGTGGAAAGATTTATTTAGAGGTGATTTAGGGTTACTGATGGTTTTTCTGAGAAAACACTGCTGTGGGAAGGTATTTTTGCTTGCTCTTTAAACGCATAATTTTATGCTTTCATCATAGTCAATTTTGGTGTTGTCCATACTTCAGAGGAGGCATTTTGGACATTTCTCCCCATCCTTGAAAGTAATTTTCTGACATATACATTAGAGAGAGAACGATAAACATAGCATTATCATTAGTGGTTGAAGATCATAATAGGGTGGAGTTTACACACAGAATAACAGTACTCAGTAACATTTAAGGGCATAGATTTGTCTTTGTTATCTAATAAGTAATCTAAGTAAAACAAATCAGAAAGCCCTGGGAATTTAGAAAAGAGAAGGGAAATCAACTGCAAATGAGGATCCCTGAATAACTGGCAGTTCTTGAGCTGTAGATTTATTTATTTATTTATATGTATATCCCATCTTTATTTTATTATTTTTTATAAAGAACTCAAAGGTGACTCTAGCTCTTTGCAGAGTGGGCTGGCCACCCAGAACAATTAATCTTCTATTTGTTTTTGTTTTGTTTTTCTCGCACTTTTGACAAAAAGTATAAAACATCTTCAATGCTAATCAAAGTAATATGTAATTAATAGGGGCCAAGCATAAGTATGTAAGAACATGCTTCTGCCTACTTTGCTATATAAGAATTTGGCTTATCAAGAGACACATAAACATAAATTGATTACAGTGGGAATAGCAAAGTTTGAAGATAGAGGGGCAACAATGATTCTCTGCCAAATAAATGTATATTAAATGCAAAAGTGAGTAAATTTTATTAATTTATTATTTGATTATTTTCTATTAGTTTTATTTTTATAT
>JANHGC010007446.1:169855-182357 GCA_027560395.1 Boaedon fuliginosus
AATTGTGATTGTTTGCCGCCTCGAGTTCCCCTTTTGGGTGAAGAGAGGTGGGGTATAAATCTAATAAATAAATAAAAATAAATAAATAAACACAAAGTCCATCACAAAACAAATGCACTAACAATGGTTATTAGAAGAACCAGAAGCCAAATGCCAACAATGTGCACACTTTTGTTATCACTGCTATGATACAGTGCAATATTTGTACAATACAGGATGGAGAATAACAGAGTTGGAAGGGACCTTGAGTTCTTCTGTCTAGTCCAACCCTCTGCTCAGGCAGGAAACCCTATTTTACAATGAATTCTTCCCAATTTCTTTACTAGCATCCTTCGTAGTAGAAGGCATTTTTATTTTATTCTGCTAACAAACTAATGTGGTACGTGCATGTTTATGCTTTCTTTTTATATTCTGTAAGTATGTATGTGTACACCGGAAAGCAGTCCAGGGCGCCTAAATTCTACTCGGAGTCTCATGACCAGAAGGGAGGCAAGAGAAAGACTTAAAATGGAAGAGGCAGAGGCATTTTGAATACCACTAAACTCCTTACAGAGGGTTTCTAGAAGAGCGGGGGGGGGCAATTTTTGCAGATCTTGGTTTATTTTTCAATTGTGTTTTTTTATTATTGTTTTGGGGATTTTTTTTCCAGCTCATCATTCTAAATTTAGATGCATTCTGCTTTCTGAAAATTATCTTGCTGACAGGCAGATGGGCGGAATGAAACCCAAGACTTTTTATATAATTTGCAACATTTCATTGAGTTAGAAAGAAAAAATATGAAACAAACTAACATATCTAAATATCTGTTGGTGAACCAAAACCAAACGGGGGAGATTTCTTTTCTCACATTTTTTTAATTAGTGACTTTAGTGACAGGCAACATTTTTATATGATTTTTTTAAACAAATAGAAAGAATTGAATGGAAGAAAACGGAATGAATGGAAGAGATTACAATGGAAGCAGATTCCATTGCCTTCTATTGACATATTTTATGTATTTCCTAATCTAGCCTACAGCCCTGAGATTTCCTGTTGTCTCTCATTCAATTACTCACCAGGCCTAACCTACTTTCCTTTTCAAGATTATCCAGCTAATCTAATTAATCATCTAATGCTGCCATCTAGCTGGTGTTAAACACCTGCTTCTCTTTCTTCTTATCTATATATATAAAAGAAAAGTGGGGTGGGGATGTTTGTTTGTATGTGCTCTATACAAACTTTCAGTCCTGCACCAATCTAGCTCAAACTTGGCAGATAGAAAGCTAAGCATAGTAAGATCAACACTGTCGGAGTCACCAAAGGACAAGAGGACACTCTTAACGAACAAGGAGCAACCCTCTACTGAGCATATGCAGTTTTCCCTCCTCTACTGAGCATGTGCAGTTTTCAAACTGAGGTTCCATATTCAAATTGAGACTCCATATTGAAACTGAGGTGCCATATTTTCAAACGGCGCTCAAACGGAGAAACCTGCCCCGCCAAGTAAGGTTGCCTGCAACATGTGGGAGGGGGCGCTAGGGGCTTCAGAAGGTCCGCAAACACTGCAGCACAAATATACTTTTTCTTATTAAAAAAACAAAACAAGCAAGGCTGGGTAATCAGCTAGTATATATGCTAAATAAGGGGGTTGTTTAGCAAGAGCCATTAGGTCTTGTTATCCGATTCAGACATTTTAACCATACTTTTTATTTACAATATTTAAAAAGAGAACAGATAAAATGGGGAGTTGGAAAACAAAATCTGTGTTAAATGAAAAGGCTTATCACAAACTGGGAGAAGAGGAGTGGGCTTTGCAAGGTTAACTTTTAAGCATGCAATCTTTATTTTATATTTAATCACCTGCAATCTCTTTTCTGTCTCAAGTTACCAGCAGTATTATATGAAATACATTTTTTGATACACATGATATGGAAATTCTCTTTGTGGCCAGAACAGGACTCTGCTTGGCAACCTCTTTGGGTTAGAATTCTCTTCTCTCCTTGTTTGTCTGTACAAAATGTTCAGTTCTGATGACCACTCAGGTGTTAGGAGTGATGTTTTAGTTACTTTGAAATGCTTCTCTGCGGAGTCCAAAGATGAGGGATTTCTAAGAATTCTAAGGGAATTGTGAAGTCAAGTCTAATTTCCTTCAAACTGAGCTTACCTTGCAGTACACAAAAAGAAAAAACAAGTTCCTGTGACTTCTGCATTTACTTCCCAGTTGTGACTAATGTCCTGTTATTGCTAGATCATCTCTCTTGAAAGGACTAACCAGGCCCAATCTGCTTCACATATGAGCTTAGATAAAGTTAAGCAGGAATTATCACCAGCCAAGAGATCAAGGTACTTTTGAGTCAATCTCCACTTCTGGTGACTGTATCCATGCACTTAACCCACCTCATCCATGTAAAGTTGCTCCCCTGAAGCTTTCCACAGACCTGTTGTAAGCCATTTAGCTTAGAACTCTATATCCATTTTCCTAAGAGCTAACTCCACTGAACTCAAGTACACTTAACTTGTATTGTTAACAAGAAATGTGCCTTTATATATTCCCTAGGTATGTCTGATTCTGCTATTTCTGCCTAACTGTGGATAGGAACAAATTAACTCAGAATTTCCCCAAAGGTTAAACATATGGCAATTGGACAGCCATCATACTCATTGTGATCATCCAAATGTTTGATTACAAAAAGCAAAGCTAGCCAATATGTATGGAAAAATCCTGTTTTACATCAGCAATTACTTCCAACTCCAATACTTCTGCTGAATAGAAAATAAGAGGAATAATTTAAATTGGTTCTGAACTCCTTCTGTTCTGAATCTGGGCTTCCACAAAGTGGTGATTGTTTATCACTTTTATATAAAAAAGTAACAACTTTCTAACCAATTGTTTCTTGCTTATATTTTCAATTAATACAAGTCACTAGTTTATCTGATATTCATTTTAATTACCACCAGATTGAATACTTTCTTTGCCTTTTATCAGTTGAAACCTCTGCAAAATGGCCACACCATTCAGATCTGAAGGTTTGCAATTGTTCCCAAATATTTATTTGTATTTATTTATATGTCACCTGTGGGTCAAATTTAATCTAATGGATCAGTCAGAACAAAGAGGCTTCCCCAATTACCTGATTGCAAACAATATAACTGAATGGTAAAAGAAAAGAAAAAAGTGACTAAAATCAGTTAATATTTCAGGAATTCGTTCAAAAGGCTCTATGAATATGCTCTTTACAGTCCAACACAACTCAAGGGAAGCAGCCTGGAGGTCATGTTCGGTATCTTTTCTTGAGATCACTTAGATCAGGTTTGGGGGATCTGTAAATTCTCCAAAATCGTTGTACAATGCCTGATAACACCTGCCAGCATAAAGCACACTGAGAACTGTCTTCCAGTAACACCTGATGTACATATTTAGTTCATCCAATTATAATTGCTTCAATGTTAGAGTAGTTTTTACAAAAATAAAATATTTTTTTAATTTTTTTTGTGATTTATTTACTCAAAGTTATAGAGCTGTCTAACTCAATCCACTTGGAAAAGATCCAGACAATCTGCTTCGTCCAGGGCTCTCTGGAGCTTTAACATAGCTCCTTGTCATCAACTGTCCAGAGGAAGAAGATTGGAGACTGAGCAACAAGTATCCAAAACTGTAGGGGCCCACAATGTCTTCTTTAAGAGGGGATGCACTATCGTTTCTTTCATGGCATAGCACCGCCCCCTCACAGAAAAAATGGTTGATCACCACATGGACCCAACCGCTTGCCACCTCTAAGGAACTTTCCACCAGGATGTATGCACACATATACACATGTTATATACATACATAACTATATATCCACAGCCATACATATACATATACATATATGTATGTGTGTTAATTACTATTCATTTTGAATACATAGCGGAAAGAGGAAACTTGAAGGGTTCACAAGGTTGATGCTACATGGAACAAAACTGTGACTGAATCTGGATGTTCTGCTTTGGGTACCACGAAGCACCCTCCTCCCAGAAGGTAACAGGGAAAACAGGTCAAAAGGATGTGTAGCATCCCCAAACAATCCTGCGGACCCTGCTCAAGCAACACTTATATGCTTATGTCCTGGATAGAAGGAAGTGAACTACCAATATTTTTTCCTGCCATTCCTCACATTCTCTGCACCGCCTTCCTGTCTGAAGCAGTAATGCTTCCAAACCAGACAATAGTGCAATATAATAAACAAGTTCTCAAGTTGGTGGAACTCAAGATTTGGCCTATTGTATCTGGAATTATTTATTTATTTGATTTATACCCTGCCTCATTTCCCCGGTCAAAGGGAACTCGAGTTTGATTATAGCATCAAACACCCCCTGGATAACAGAACCAGAGGAAGCATCAAACGGTAGGACTTGCCTAGACAGAATCCAACTCCAAGTGAACCCAAGTGTTCATCCACTAGGTGCTAAGAATATTCCACACGATGCATCTTCAGATATTTCTGTGGCTCATATGTACCCAGCAGAGAGAGAGTGACCTTAAAGAGGGCTGCTGGACAGCTACAGTACCTACAGATATACAATAATATGGGCAGAAAAACAGAAATGTTTCATTGGTCTTATTGTAACAATGTAATCCCTGATGTTGGCTTTTATACATGTTTAGTCAAATTGACTCTTTGTCCTCCTCCAACAGTACTCTAGGCATCTGTTCCATTGTTTCATCCCCTGGAGATCTTTGCAAAATCAATTTGTTCCTTGGATACCCCACCTTCCTTGGGGTAGCACTAATATGTCAGGCAAAAGGAACCAGGAGTTGGGATAGAGTTTAAAAGTATTAAGAGTTTATTCCATGCTACACAGTTTACACAATAAACTGATCTACTACTGGTCAAGGCAAATTGGCACTAGATAAAGAGTCAAAGAAAGTCATTAGGGCTTGATTTAGGTGTCTTTTGGGAGCATAGCAACTCCAAACTGATAACATGTTTGACCCTGCCTGGTAATCTCCTACAAATAAGTTAAAAGCAACCAGACTAACTTGACCATGAGACGATTGATGATAATCTCCTTCACCTTCAAATCACATTACAAGTGCCCCAAGACAAACACCAGAACTAAAGACCATAGACCTCTAAAATGCTCATGACTCAATATCACTAGAGTACAGGTTGGAAATCACCTAAAACTGTAAGTCTCAGTGACTCAACCACCAACTTGGCAATGGAACTAGGCAGACAGACACCCATGACTTTTTCAACATCGCTACCTGGAGCCTGCATTGTGGTCTTTTTGGCACCAGCTTTTATATTCCCAGCCTGATGAAACCCATCTTAAAGTGTTGGATATTTTTGGATGTCTGTTCCATTACGATTTTATGCCCACATTTGTATGGCTGCTATTGCATGTTGCTTTTCATATTTGTTGTTCTGTTATTTTATCATCTGATATAGATTGATTGCATATTGTTTGTATAATTGATGTATAAGCCAGCCAGGAAACTATACGTATTGGGTGATCTAGATGCCAGCAAACAAGAAATCAAATTAAGATGATAATCTTTTATCCTGTTCTCTTGGATTAAGCCCAGACTTAAACTCCAGATAGTTCCTGAACCAGACATTCTCTACAAAAGTATTATTATCATTCAGCCTTCATTCCTTGCAAGGCTGTTGTGAGGCTGAAATCAGGTGGAGATCCTGAAGAAGTATAGATTGGGTGAGCAGGAATGGAAATGAATTACAATAGGAAGCCATTATCAGGAAAGCGATACCACTGAAAAGCACAAAGAGAGGAAACAGACACACAGACAGAAAATATATATATATAATGCAGGAAGAGGGACTATTCTAGGAAACCAGAGAGGAAATGGGGTGAAACCACAAAGAAAAGGCAGTATAGAAGACAACACAAAACGGTCTACCAAATTAGATACGGCGAGAGGATCCGATTCAGAAGAAAATTATTCCTGGGCTTATCCAATCTTTGCAGAGAACAAAACAGAGAAAAATTCACAGGTCTAGCAAATCAGATAAAGCAGCTGTGCTTTACCTTCATTTAGGTTCAAAGCAATCATCATCCTAACAGTACAATCCTCTACATGTGTATTCAGAAGTCAATCCTATTTATTAAACTACCGGTAAGTAGAATGTACTTCCTGGCAAGTGGGAACCCAACTGGTGTATAAGAAGATATGCCTCATTTTAACTCTTTCACTGCTCCCCAAGATTTCCAAGCATCATTCATGCCATAAGACTTGAGGCACATGCCAACATCCATTATTCTTTAAAGTAAATGGACAGCATCTTTGTAGGGTAAGGACGTTCAGTGGCTAGTTCAGTGCATTTTGGATTGAAGGAGCATGCAAGTGGAAGAATAACTAATTCAATACAGTAACCAGGATGAGCCCCTTCTGTGATTAAGTCACTGATTAACTTAAGTCTCTTTGATTTTGGCACTTATAAGCATGACTGAGGAAACTTCCAGTCCTGAGTTTTGTGGTCCTTTTGGACTTCAAAGCCCTTCCATTCCTCCGTTTGCTTAATTGCTCAATTCATTAGATGGATCAATTAAACCTCTTTTCATCGACTGCAATTATTTTTTTATTAATAACACAGCATGCTTTGAATGTGTGATTTTAAAACATTTAATAAAACTGCAGATAGGAAGCAATTTTGGAAAGAAGCGTTTTTAAATGTATTTCATTAGGCCAGTTACTGCAAACTTCAGAAAAATCAAAAATGGAATACGCTTGCAACTTTAGACATGTAGGGAGTTTTATTTATTTTTTTACCCAGGTACCCATTTAAATCAGTAGATCAGTTCAGGTTCCTTTTACCAGGTGCCCTCGGAACTACAGGCAGTCCTCAATTTACAACAGTTCATTTATTGACCGTTCAAAGTTACAACAGCACTGAAAAAAAGGGACTTATGGCCATTTTTCACCGTTACAATCTTTGAAGCATCCCCATGGTCACACGATCAAAATTCAGATGCTTGGCAACTGGTTCATATTTATGACAGCTGCAGTGCCTCGATCATCGGACATCCCAGCAAGCAATGTCAATGGGGAAACCAGATTCACTTAACAGCCAGGTTACTAACAACTGATTGACTAAACAACTGTGACAAGAAAGGTTGCAAAATGGGGCAAAACTCACTGAACAAATATCTCACTTAACAGCAGAAACTTCGGAGGACTACCTATATGGATTTCAATTCCCAGAATTATAGAGTCAGCTGGCTGGGGAATTCTGGGAGTTGAAGTCCACACATCTTAAAAAGTTGACAAGTTTGAGAAACAGCTTTAGATAACGCTGGTTGAATATAATCCTAGTTCAAAACAAGAAGTTGTTGGGGCCCAGGGAACAATTATCCTAGAAAAAATGGCCAATTAATGAATTAAGATATCTTGAATTAGTTGAGATCCCTAATTAAGGGCAGCTGCCACGAAGACAAGGCGAACTTCAATTTAAATCCATCGGGTTTCCCTCAAGTGGGAATTCTCGTCTTTGCCTGCCCTAATTCAGACACACTTTCTTTTCCTTTTTGGTTGACGTTCTCTTCAGCCGATCAAGAGGCGTGCTGGGTATCCCACCCAGTTCGGGGCTGAGGGGGGGAAAAAGGCGACGGCCATCCTCGCCGATCCCTCGTGGCCGCTGACCCCGAGAATCACCAGATCAAAGCCCCGCGCGTTCCCTAACACTCCCCGGAAATCCGCAGCCCTGCTAGGATCCTCCGCTTCGGGATCTTGCAGCGTCGCCCAGATCTCTCCCTCGCCAGCTTGAGCAGCCCCGATGACAGTTCGGCACGCTTCTTCTCCGCGCAGCCCCCCTCCCATTCTTTTCCCTCAGTTCCCACGCCCCGGCGGGTCCGCACAAGTTCCTCGCCTAGTTAAGCGCGCCTTGAATCCCAGCCTTGGGGGCACCTTTCCGCGGTTGGCCAAGCTCCTGCTCGCCGGCAAACGGCAGCCTCGCCGCCGCCGCCTCTCTCTCTGTCTCTGTCTCTCTTTCTGCCCGCTGCCGGTTAAGAACAAAGCCCACCGTGGGGAAGCTGCTTGTTTGTCTGTCTGGGATTCTTTGGGGTGTGTGTGGGTGTGTGTGTAATTGTCCCCAGCTGAAAAAGCAGAAGCGAGGGGAACGAAGCTCGAAGAAGCCGGGGAAAAGATGCACACACACACCCCAAACTTCCCGCCAGCTTAAAGTAGAACCTCAGACGAAATGCCTGCCCTTCCCCTCGGCTTTGACCACTAGGGAGATCCCAGACGCTCCCGCCACCCGCCTGGAAAGGGATTCGCAGGGCTGAGGAGAACCAGGGAGCCGGAGAAGGCTGGTGTGTGTCTCCGCCATCCACCCAGGCGCCAGCCCTGCTGCTGCCGCTGCCGCTACTGGGCGGGGAGCGCTGGGGAGGCGTCCAGCCAACCCGCTGGAAGCCTGGCGACTGACAATGGCAATCCGTCTTGCTTTCCCCACTCCGTTCCTCTTTTTCCCGATGCAGAGACGGACGGACGGACGGCGAGAGAGGGAGAGAAGGGAGGGCAGGCGATGCCTCGATCGAGAAGAGGCGCGTCCTCCGCACCCTTAAGCAGGACCAGACAACAATGCGTCCCACCCAGCCGCGCACTCCCCACGCCGGCGAGCGCCTACCTTCGCCTTCTTCCTCCGGCAGGCAGGCAAGCCCTCTCCGCTCCCTGCAGCCCCCCGACTCCCCGATGTCTCGCCCGGCTGAGGAGAACTCCGCCAGCACCGGTCCGTTCGCCTGAACTGGCCGAATCCTGCCAAGGGATTCTTATATCCACCCCCACCGAGCTTAGGCGGCTCTTCCGAACCGCGCGCCCTGGGCGGCTGGCAAGCGGCTGCGCCGGCTCTTGCGGAAGCTCTGGCGACCTTTCTGTCTCGGCCAACCCTGCCCGGGTCTCCCGCCCTCGCCCTCGGCAGCGGCGTCCTTCATAGCCAGCCAACCCGAGTCCCTTCTGAGACGCCGATGCTCCGGGCTAGGCATGGTATATAGCCCGCGCCAGCGACGGGAGGGAGGGCTCTAGTGGCCGGGGAAGGGTCCCGCAGAGCTCTCGGCTGGCAGCAAGCGGAGCCTGGGGAATTGATAGGCTCCCAGCGGCTTGCCGTTTGAATGACTCCACCCTGCTTCCTATTGGTGTCCCGCAGCGGACGCGGAGGGAGGGGCGGGGTGGGTGCGTGCGTGTGCAAGAACAGAAGGGAGAGATTTGCCACCGCGGACTGATTTCGAGCGTGCAAAGCTTCTGGCTTGGTGACCTCGCGGCTTGCTAGCTTGTTTGAACGAAGCGCTGCCTGTTGAACGCGCCTGTTTCCTCAAGTGCGGCACTTTCTAGTGGATTCGGTGGCGGTGCACACGTGTCAAGACGTGCATGGAGTAAGCTGTGTGTCCCACCGTATCCATTGGAAGATGTAGTAGGCGATGGAACATGGGATACAATTAGCGCCCTACCTACCTTTAGCGGCCCATTTTTGATCTCCCTATGTTTTAGGTAAGCCCTAGAGCTGTATGTCTCCAGGGCGGGTCTCTCTACTCTCTACTAGAACTTGA
This sequence comes from Boaedon fuliginosus, assembly GCA_027560395.1. Taxonomy (NCBI): domain Eukaryota; kingdom Metazoa; phylum Chordata; class Lepidosauria; order Squamata; family Lamprophiidae; genus Boaedon; species Boaedon fuliginosus. Next base: position 179,375 of record JANHGC010007446.1, read on the forward strand.
ACGTTCTCCCATGCAGGGATCCCATCCTTGGCTTTGGGTGACAGGAATAGCCCTAATATAGCCCTTCAACCTTGGCCTTCCAGAGGCTTCTAACTACAAATCTAAAGTTCCAGGACAGGAGAGGTTGAGCTAGAATGTGAAAAAAAGGATCAGATTCAAATCCAAATATTTAGACTTGGACAATGACTTGCTTTCTTGCAATATTTAAGGGGTGGTTATACTTTAGCAGCAGGTTGTATACTTTGGAAGCAGAAAGCCCTGAATTTTAAGGGCATGGATATAGTTGGGAAACACCTCTCAAGCTGGACTTGCACAAAATGCTGGGTTCAGTTTAAAATCTAACTAGGGAATGGTCTGATTTGGTCTGATGTGGGAGCTCATTCACTCTCCAGACAGGATGTATGAACCTGGCCATTGCATTACATAACCATAACATGGTTCTTTGGGTGTTGCAACTTACCTAATAATAGTTGGTTAACCCAGATCTTGAATTTATTTATTCATTACATTTTAGCATGTTGTGTGAAGCCAACCTCAGTATCCTACTAAATAACAAACCAAGGCATTTCCCCACCTCCCTATGGATGAAATTGTGAAGAGAGGGATAATTTCTAAGAAATATTGTTAATATATTTGTTGCAAGTGATTGTAGGCTATTTAAAAAAACAAACCAAAACTCAAATCCAAATGGCTTGCAAAAGTAGCAGACAATAAATTTCACCATACCTATAATATCAACATATAAAATCACCTGATTTAATGATAAGCGGGATCCACATATAACCCAGGCACGTAAGCTCTCTGTATCTGCTTAAAATAACAATAGCAATAGCACTTAGACTTATATACTGCTTCACAGTGCTTTACAGCCTTCTCTAAGAGGTTTACAGTGTCAACATATTGCCCCTAACAATCTGGGTCCTCATTTTATCCACCTCGGAAGGACGGAAGGCTGAGTCGACCTTGAGCCTGGTGAAATTCGAACTGCCAAATTGCAGGCAGCTGGCAATCAGCAGAAGTAGCCTGCAGTACTGCATTCTAACCACTGTGCCACCATAGCTCAATAGGTTAGTTTTCACTGATTGTCTAAATATAATTTTATTTGTTTAATTTATATGCTGGTCGTCTTGCTGTACAGAACATTCTGGACAGCTATTGCCACTAAGGATGCTGATCTTATCTCTGGAAAGCTGAATCCCAGGGAAGAGAGTTTTTGCAGAAAATGCTTGTTTCCAAGTCATTTCCTGTCACACTTGTTGGAAAATAGAGACTCTTAGCAGAAAGAGAAACTCTTAGAGAATACAGCAACAAATTGTTTCTTTGTTGGCATGCCTTGGCTGGGCAGTTTCTACCTGAAATAAATAACTCTGTGTGCCTCCTGATCCCAGGCCATGTAGGTTTTCATATTTCTAGCCCTTTGAATTTCATCCGCGGTGCTGGTATTTATTTAAACGACAATCTTGGAAAACTCACGTTAGTACATAAGCTGTGGCATTCTACCCAGGTGAAGTTTCTGGGTATTTTTTAGGGGAAGTGCCACGAACAGCACAACTACATTAGTTCTTTTGAGAAATGACAATGGCAATGGTGTGAGTCAGTGTTGCAGTGACTTCTTTTCCAGGAACTGTCACGGTTAGTACATCAGTTGAAGCCAGGCCAATGCCCTCCTGGTCTTGGCTTCTACCTGCTGTTCCAGCATGAATTGTGAATCCCAGATTATGATCCAACTCCTTCTGGGAAAGGACCGTTGCCAACATTGCCAAAAGCTAATGCTGGATCTCCTCCATAACAAAGGACACTCCAGCATCTTCCTGCTTGCTGTTCAGGGAGGGGCTGCTCTGCCACCTCTAATCAACTCTTTATTATGGTCAAATACCAGCATAAACTGCTCATTCATATTCCAGAGGTTGGCTAGGCTTTCAACACAGCTGCCCTCTTTGCAAATGCCTTCTGAAAATCAACAAATATCATTTATTGCCTTGGGCAGATCAACCAAATGGTGCCTCCTTGTAGAAGTGAGAGAAGACCTGGCTTGCAAGTTTGAATTCAATACATATAAATATCTGATGGAATATAATCAGAAATCCCAGAAGGGAGAGGCTGTTTCCAAGAGGGCAAAGAGACAGAGGAGCTTGGATAGTTTGGTAGACAGGAAGAGGGCTAAGATAGCCCCCCCGCCCCAGCAGTTCACAGAGTATATCTAAGAGTTATGCATAGTTGCTGTAGTCTGGCAAGATTCTGCCTGAAAATTAATAATAATAATAAAAACAACCAAAACTACTTAGAAGTAACTACATATGTCATTCTTGGGGCCTTTCAAAATGCATATGTAGTACAGCCCATAAATGCAAGATATATTATTTTCTGTTATCCCTCACATTTTTCAAGAAAATTCCATATAGCAATAGTCTTAATAAAGATTTTCCTGAAAGAAACTTTCCTGTGGATGACAGAGCATGTGTACACATAAAATTATTTCCATGACTTCCAAGAATGGATCTGATTTACTGTTTCATGGCATCTTAACTCAGGATTGGGATGTTTTCATTAGGTACTCCTAGTTCTCTAAGTTGTCTGAGTTCCCCTTGACCGGGATAGAGAGGCGGGGTATAAATCCTAATAATAATAACAACAATAACAACACTAACAACCACCACCACCACCTCATCATCTCTTTTTTTCTCCACCACCACTCGGGTGGGATTCAAAAATTTCAGCAGCCGGTTCTGTGCCTGGTTGCTGGCTGAGTGTGACCATGGTGGGTGTGGCCTAGTAGGGTGTGGCCTAGGTTTTTTGCCCTCCCCAGGCCCAGGAGGCTTTCCTCAAGCTTCTGGGAGGGGGAAAACGGCCTCCCACGGGCTCTAGAGGCCAGAAACAGGCCTATTTCGTGACTCCCAGGACTTTCAGGAGGCCCATTTTTTGCCCTCCAAGAGCCTCTGTGTGGGCCCTGCACTTACCTGGGATCCAAAATGGGCCATGTGGA
>JANHGC010007446.1:292310-306256 GCA_027560395.1 Boaedon fuliginosus
AAGTAAAGTAAAGTAAAGTAAAGTAAAGTAAAGTAAAGTAATGTAAAGTAAAGTAAAGTAAAGTAAAGTAAAGTAAAGTAATAAAAGAAAAGAACCAGGGGTCATCTTGCAAAATTGCTGACACAAAATTTGATTCTGTGGGATACATCTCATAAGGCTTAGGCAATTTCATGAGTTGTCCTCCAAAACCTCCTTAGTTCTAGGTTGGTTCTCTCCCAGTAAATACTGCACCCGTTCACATTTTAATCGAGTCTTATAATTTACTTTGGTTATCGTGTTCTTTAGTTTCCTCCCACTTTCCCCCACCCTTCTATAAGCTACAGTATAAGATTTATAGGTTATGGAAGGATATTTGGGAGATGCTTCATTGGACAGATGGCTGCCTGGCAATGATTGAGATGAGTCAACATGATCTCAAGTCTCATTTGATAGAATGTGAGGATATCTGAAAATGTACTGTTCTTTAGGGGACAATGAGTTCTTTCTACAACACTCATCTAGGTTTTTGCTAGATATCTCCCTAAATGTTAAATCTTATATAGGTGATCCCCATTTTTGTCAGTGGAGGGTAAATATGCTGAAAGCAGGTTAGATACCACCATTAAAACATGGTCAGGGTCAGGACAGAAAGGAAATGGTCATTCAGTTTAAATGTCAACTGAATTAAAAATAACTTAAGCACGACTAAAACCGTATATTTGATCATCTTTCTCTTTTATGGTTATGAAAACTATTAGCTGCAACTTGTTTCGGGGGGGGCCGCTGAGGCTCTAAATAAGGTGCTGGATTCAAGGTGTCACAGTGACACTGTGCATTTGTGCAGGTAGCCTTTGACTTATGGCCACACAATTGAGCCCAGAACTGACGTTGCGAAGCAGGGGAAATTTGTTAAGCGAGCCTGTCCCATTTTACGGCTTTTCTTGCCACATTTGTTAAGTGAACCATGGCATTTGTTAAGTGAGTAACACGGTTGTGTTAAGTGAATCTGGCTTCCAGATTGAGTTTGCTGGGGAGGAGGTTACAAAAGGTGATCCTGTGACCCTAGGACACTGCAACTGTCATAAATATGAACCAGTTGTCAAGCATCTGAATGTCAATCACGTGACCATGGGGATGCTGAAATGGTCGTAAGTGTGAAAAAAATATTTTTGTCTTATTTTATTAGATTTATACCCTGCCTCTCTTTCTCGGTCAAGGGGAACTCGAGGCGGCTAAGTGGTCATAAGGGACCGCGGGCGGGACCGCGGGTGAGGGCCTTCTCAGTGACAGCTCCGTCCCTCTGGAATCTGCTCCCCACAGAAATTAGAACCACCCCCAGCTTGGTCGTATTTTGCAAGGCCGTGAAGACCTGGCTTTGCTGACAAGCATGGACCTGATCACCTGTCCTTCCCCTTCCCTCTAGTGGTTGACTGAGTGAGTGAATGAGTTTTTCATTTTATTGTATAGGTTACCGTTTTATTGTATTGTTTGGCCGCCTCGAGTTCCCCTTTTGGGTGAAGAGAGGCGGGATATAAATCAAATAAATAAATAAAAATAAATAAATAATGTACAGTTTAGGACTGAAAACAGCAAAATACAAAATATAAAACAGTAAGGTAGTCCTCGCTTAATGGCTGCCTTGTTTATTGACAATACTTATTTATTTATTTGTTTATTTTATTTATTACATTTTATTTAGCTGTACTGTTGCATTGTCATGTGGTCATAGGATCAACATTTGTGTACTTCATACCTGGCTTCTGACCAGCAGAGTCAATGGAGAAATTGACAGCAAAATCATAAATCACATTTACATGATATTTTATTTAACAATTGTGATGATTTGCTTAACAACTGCAATGAAAGTAGGATTGTAAATCTGTCACAGTCACGTGCTTAACAACCACATCACTTAATGACTAAGTTGCCATTCCCAACTGTGGTGGTTAACAGAGACTGCCTATAATTCATAACAGGAAAGGATACATCAAATTCAATCACATCATTAACCCAAAATATACAATCAGGAATCACCTCATCTTACCTCAGGGGCCTGGAAGAAGGTTTTTTTACAGCTTTACAAAAGTATAGTGCACACACTTTAGGGCAAGGGTGTCAAATTCAAGGCCCGGAGCTCCATTTTCACTAGCAGAGGGTGGCAGGAGGCCGTCGGGGCTGAAAATGGAGCTCGGGAACCCATTTTTGCTGACAGAGCACTCGGGCCACCACAGATGCCTCTGACACGAGTGATGTCAAGCTGTCCACCCCTACCCTGGCCATGCCCATCCTGGCCCCCGAGGTCAAACACAACCCTGATGTGTCCCTCAATGAAATTGAGTTTGACATCCCTGCTTTATGGCAAATGTTCTTTCAAACAACAAGTGAAGCTCCAGAGAAGATGGTCATTTAGGTCCATAAGATGACAATTGTTTACAGCTGCCAACCGGAGCATGACAACTGATCCATTAGATCTTCTGATTGGGTAGAAATGACAGGAAAAAGCTATCATGTAGATAATCAGATCCTAGGCCATTTGGGGTTTTATAAGTAACAGCCAACATCTTGAATTGTACTCAGAAAGCTCGCTGGGTTGCCAGTGCATATCAGAAAACAGATATGTTGCCCAGGCAAAACATGATAACCCATAACAACTCATGCTGCTTGATTCTGGATCATTTGTAGCTTCTGAATGATCTCCATAGGTAGCCTCACATAGAATGTCTTGCAGTAATGAAAGCAAAAGGGGATTAAAATATGAGTCACTGTGAGCAGAGTTTCCCAGTGCAGGAAAGATTGTAATTGACACACAACATGGCTTTATGGAAAGACACCCTCCCCTCCCCCGATGACAACTGCCATTTCCTTATCTGAATAGGAACCAAGAGTCTATGAGAACCACGAACTGCATCCATGTTCCACCTTGGGAAGTGCAAAGGCACACATTGAGTGGATTTTCAAAGTGCTGAAGTCTAGCATTTTCTCAAAGCTGTAGTACATTTAAAGAGTCTCTTTATTCATGTGAACATTTGTGTATGTGCAAAGACAACACTACTGGGATTGGTATGAAAGAAGAGTGGTCAGTTTCTCATAGTCTTCTATTTGAGAATGTTACCCTCAGCAAGACTTCCTGCTATAAGAATCCCTCCTTAACCCCATTTCAAATGGTCAAGGTTAGCTTTTTTCTAATCCTGCAATCTTTGATCGAGCTTGCTGGAAAAAGTAGCAAACCCAAGTTACATTTTTCATTATCCATGTGTTGTTCTGTTCACATGATGCAAGATAGCCTGTTCCTCTTGCCTTCTGTCTTATCTCCGAGTGGCAGGAAAGAGATAACAAGTGAAGCTGTGGAAGAGCATTGGCTAATGTTGAAGGTTAAAGATGGCGGGTGCAGATCTGTCTTCAGCTTCCTACTGTTTTGATATGTGGGTGTGGACCCCACTGCCCTATTTTTAATATAGAATATAGTCATTCTGATATAGAATATAGTCATTCTACTTAGCTTTGTGTATATCGGTTAGCATTTTGTGGACATTATCTGTAGAAGTTTTAGTTCAGCCAAACACTTGGTAAACTGCATTCAGATACTATCCTCAACTATTGTTTAGCTATGCTTTAATGAGCAAGTCAGAATTGGCGGCATTCATATGTCACACTAAGCCATCATCATTGGGGTTTTTTTTTACTATAGTTTAAAGCAGAACTAGGCAAGGCTAATTAGGCCTTAACACATTGTGTGACTCCAACCTTTCTATGCTTTTGTTTCCAAGTGGAAAATGTGAACCTGTTTCCCTATGAATAGTGATAGAAGTAGTAATGTAGGTAATCAGTTCATTTTTTCAATAATAACTACTAACTAAATACTAACATTTTATTATACTTAATATCATTTCAAGAATTATGTATGAAATAGTTGTGATTATGAACTAAGTTAACTTTAGCATTTAGCCTTATTTTTTGACATTAAAACATAATTTTATTTAGTGGTTAATAAGTATTCTGAACAAGGGGTTTTCAAATTTTGCAATACTAGAAACCTCTAAAATGATACAAAGAATTTGTGCACCTCCCTGAATGTCTTTCATAAATGAAGTCAGTAAATAAATTTATTACTAACTTTTCTGGGCTAAAGGTTATATAATAAAAAAAACATGTTGCTTAGTAAAAGAAATGTATAGGTAGACCTCCAGTTACAATAATTCATTTAGTTATAACAGCATTGAGAAAAATTGACTTATGGCTATTTTTTACCCTTATGAGGGTTGAAGCATTCCAGCGATCACATGATCAATATTTGAACACTTGGCAACTATTTATGATAGTTGCAGTGTGCCAGGGTCATGTGATCACCTTTTGCAAAGTCAGTGAGGAATCCAGATTCATTTCTCTGTTACTAACTTAACAACTGTAGTGATTCACTTAACAACTGTGGCATAAAATGGGGCAAGGCTCACGTAACTGTCTTCCTTAGCAATGGAAATTTTTTAGCTCAACTGTGATCATAAATCAAAGACTACCTGTCATATTCATCATACAATCTTGAGTTAGGCTTGTTTCAACAGAGTGGCCATTTTCAGTTTGTCATCTACCATCCAGCAAAAGTGTTTCTATTTTAAAAGGCTAGATATTTAAAGTAATGGATATGGGAAGTTACTGAAATAAATACACCTACAATATCAGATATACTGCACCCTACCCACTTGTGGATAGCAGTTTTTGACCAATGGTTTGATGGGTCTAGCCCTCTCTCAAAATTCATTCTAGGCCAGGGGTGTCACACTGGATTTCTTTGAGGGCCGGATCAGCATTGTAGTTCTCCATGGGCTGGCTGGTGGGCTGGTAGGAGATGGGATGGACGCCTCCAGCATCCTGCTGGCCAAAACAGGGTGTGGAAGGGCCCACAAGGCCCACGCACCCTGTTTTCTGCCTGGACAGCCTCCTGCCGCACTTTGCCGACCAAAACAGGGTGCCTGGGGGCTGCATGCAGTCCCTGCACCCCATTTTGGCCTGGCAAAGTGTGTCAGGAGGCCACCCAGGCCAAAGATTGGGTGCACAAGGGCTGCGAGTGGCCCGCCCATGCCCCATTTTGACTGTCAGAGGTACCATGGGCCAGTCCTTTGTTATTTCCAGGCTGGCCCCATGGGCCAGATTTAAGCACCCATGGGCCCTCTCTGCTCTAGGCCTTGCTCCCTGCGTTATCTAAGGATGGCCTAAGGCTACCTGTGGACAGAGAGAGACTGAATTTTGATGCCGTAGTGTGATTACATTTGTCATCTTTTTTTTTAAATAATGTTTGTAGCATCCCTCCCCCATTATTTGTGCTCAAGGATTGCAATCTACAGTTTTAAGAATCCTGACACTATTGAATTATGATTTAGAACTGGAAGTTAATTCTGTTTCTCCATTTAGAGGATAGGCTAGGGTGTTTTTTTGGTTGTTTTATTTGGGGAAGTTCCTTTCTTAGAAACTTTGTATCATCAAGGGTACTCTAAACTATTACTCAATAGTCTTCATTTTGTATCCGGACTATTGAGATAAATATAGTTTTCATTCTCACTCTGGAAATGTGTCATTCTTGCAGACAGACTTTTAAAAAAAATAAAATAAAATTTGTGATGAATAGCCTGTCTAATAAATCTCAAGTATGGGAAAAAATAAAGTTTTATTGTTGAATAATACAAATAGTATAGTTTTGTGAATTAATTTCCGAATTGCATAGAATTGAGTCAAGGTCTTGTTGACCTAAATTGTGAGAATTTTGAAAGAATGGAATTCTCCTTCCCAATTCCGGAAGGAAACATTGTTTTGATTTTGTTGAAAATAAAAAGCATACTATATTGATATTTTCTTTAAGTTGGTTCTTCTAGCATTAGGAAGAAATATCAGTATCCCCACCTCACAATCAGAGTGATCATTGGACTCAAGAAGGAATCAGTACAGTATAACACATTAAAAAAACAAATTTGAATTGCTTTGACAGTCTTTATTTTGGCCAGTCATATTTGAATGAAAAGTTCCCTAAGACTACTAGATCATATAACTGTGGTAGCCAATCTTATGTCTACATGTCAGTCTATGACCTTAGTCACTTCCTGATAGCTCTTTCCTCACAGCATATATCAGTGAGTTGGCTTCTTTATGGTCCTCCACATAGTTTCAAAACAATTGTTAAAGGCGGTACTGCTTGATGACTGAAAACAAAGGTGGAGTAAGAATGTGTAAGATAGGAGTAAACAGGTCTCTTAGCCTTTAATGGACTCCCTATTCTGTATTGAAATAAATGAATGGGAAACTTACATCTTACAAAGCAAAACAATAGAATCTGGCCTCTTTTTTATTTATAAGAATCTTTTTGGCGATTTTTAGAGGAAAAAAACTGTGTATAAGCGCAGTTAAGTGCTTTGTCTAGCAGTTTATTATCTTTTCAAAAAAGAATAAAAATAAATGTAAACTAAACTGGGGATGTCAGAGAGCAATAGAAATTAGACTTATATACCGCTTCACAGGGCTTTACTGCCCTCTCTAAGCAGTTTTCAGAGTCAGCATATTGCCTCTAACATTTTGGGTCTCATTTTACTGATCTCGGGAGGATGGAAGGCTGAGTCAATCTTGAGCCGTTGAGAATCAGATTGCTGGTAGTTGCCACAATTAGCCTATAATACTGCATTCTAACCACTAGACCACCACGGTTCTTCAACTTCAACTTTTCGACATTCTGATGATTACCGGAGTAGGAAATTATGAATTATGAATAACTAAATAAAACATGGAAGGTTTGTGATTGGCCATAATGTCTTGTGGTGGTCAACTTACATCATCTTGTGAAATTATCCATGGCAGGCTCTTGTTTTAAATATTGCATAGTCCAAAATTATAATGTATCAAGCCCTTGGAGAGCTGCAGTGTCACTGCAGACATTAGAATTTTCATAAGTTCCAAAACCCTTTAGTAGAACGAACAAACAACAAACAAAAACCAGTGTTCATATTCTGACAAGCTTTGTCCCACTTATGTCTTTGATGTACCAGTCCAGCTAACAACATGAATAGAAGTTTTATTTTCTTGTTAAACTTTATTTTTTTCCTCCAAGGGAGTGAGACTAATGTTGGAAGACAGTTTAAACCATTTGACAGGCTTGTTTTCATAATATTTTGAAATGTCATTTAGAATTCGATTATTTACACTTCAAAATACAGTGGTGCCTTTTTATAATGCTTCTTCTTAATGGAACAGGGCATGAACTAAAAACGGATGGATTTAGAAACTGGTGTGAATTTCTTGTCGGGCCTCATGTTGAGGTTCGCCATCATGGGGAGGGTACGAGGGACACAACCGGCTGGCTACTGTCCCAGTAGTCGCTGGTGGCGGAAGCTGCTGAGGTGCGGCCGCCGCCATGAGGGCAGCAGCTGGGGGGGGGAGCCATTTCCATCAGCTGTGAGGCGGCCGTTTCCAGGAAGCCACGCAAGCAGTGGCGCATTTCTTGACTGCCATTGGATGGTTTGGATGCCCGGCTACCGGATATTGGCCTTGAGGCAGAAGTCATGGAGGTGATGGAAATTCAAACTGGGCCTGATTGTCTGGAATAAGTTTGATCTATGATCCTAGAGTAAAACTAATGATCATTGCCAGCAAGGGAAGATGATAGTAGAGTGTATTGCTGTGTACTATATCAACATATAAATTGGGGAAGAGGAATTTATGTAAAATTCTTTATTCCCAGTTTCCAATTAAATATTTAATCCCCTCATTTTAGTCAATGTGTTGTGCATGTTGCTCATTATTTATTCAGTTAGGACACTTTCCCCTGTTTCTATAGAGTAATTCAGTACAAACCTATTAAAGTTTGTTGAAATGCAAATACAAAATGAATGTTAACATAATTTTTAATTATAAGCTTGTTTATTTTCCTTTTTTGGAGTGAAGCCTGCTTAAATGCTAGGCAATTTTCATGCTCCCGAGGCAAACTGTGTACACTCACTACTTTACAATCCATATTATGCTAGTTTTTATTAGCCACTTTAATTTTTTAAAGAAAATCTATATTTTTTGAACACCACAAAGGTTATGGTTATTTAAAAGTTGATTCGGATGAAGAAACAGTACATATTGTGAAGGGAGTATTTCTTTAGGATTTGGCAAAGATGTATATCATTTAGTTTGAAAGAGAAAAAAAAAATCTGAACTAAGCTTTCAGATCTATCAATCAGCCCAGCAGTTTCAGTCACCTTTCAGACACTATGGTATGATTATCGACTGTGATTTTTTTTTCAAATAGGAAAAGAATTAGCACTTCATCATAAACACAAGAAAACTTTTTTCCCCTTTTCCCTTCTAAACCCAGAATTGCATACTATAGACCATAAAATAATAGGGTTAGAGGAGATGATAGTCTTCTTGTTCAATCCTCTGCTCGGGCAGGAGAACTTACACCATTCTGGACAAATGAATGTCCAGTCTCTTCTTGAAACCCTCCAGTGATGGTTTTGAAACGTCCTACAATAATATATAGGTCAAAGCAAACAGCAAAATATAAAATAGTAAAGGTTCTATAATATATAAGAAAACAGCCACTTTATTTTGATTTCCCCCAATGGCCATTGGGAAAATTTTATTCTGTTGATGGCCATTGCATTGGCAAATATGAAAGTGTATGTATAACCTTATTCTATGTTCTTAATTCTTTATTCTATGTCTTTAATTCTTAAATGTCACAAGAAAACATCCACCCCTCGTTTTATTAAGTTTTAAAGGTTCAAAAGATTTTAAAGGCTGAGATGCAATCCAACTAGTGACGTGCAGATCACATAAGGAAACTTTAGGTGGCAAAATTTTGTTTGATAATCATGAGATTTGCATATCACCAGAACTGAGATTTAAATCAAAAGGCAAAAACTTTGTATTCCTATTATATATTTCCTATTGGATCTCATTTGATTTGTTGCAAGGCTTACACTATGAATAACTTGAACCTTTATTTTTTTTTCTTCCTATTTAAGGACTTAAGATTGTTATGTCCTACAACCAATACCTATTTCAGAAGTATGCTCCAATGCAAATACTTCTAAAACTGATAAAAATATTCCCCTCTAACTGTATCATTTTATGTATCTGAGGGGCAATGAGAAACTAAATGGCTGCTCAAGACTTTTAACTGGTAAATAAAACAGTGGCAATTTGGATTCAGAGTGGATCATGGGTGTCACTACATCCAGTCTTCTCAACATGATTGTTAAGAGCAGCAATCTTCTCCAAAGTGATGTTCTCCTATGAGAATCCTACTTAGAATGGCTTTTGACCCCAGATAGGACACGAAACATCATTTAATCTAAACCCCTCAGATGTGATTGGCTCTGCTTTGTTAGAGATACTTAGATAAAAGCTGCATGGCCTCATGTCAAGAAAGTCTCTTGCAATTCAGTCAATTTTTTCCAGCACAACCATATGACACAATGGCATGAAATAATTGCTTACCTGATTTACAACATACTTGAACTTCATGACCATTTTACTCATCCACATTGCACATCTTCCTGTAGTTTTGTTTTTCCTTCAGTCCTTTGCTTTGCATAGGTTACAACTTTTGTGCTTTTGTCCCCATAGTTACTATGGTCTCATCCTTACATCCCTTTAACCATGGCACAAAGAAGGTTAAAAGTCTGTAGAAATTCTCAATCATCCAGGACTGAGAATCTCTACAGATGTTTAGCTATACACTTTGGGATGAACACCCTTTGAATGGTGTGGGAGTAGAATGGATTTCCAGAGGAAAAAGTTGCAGACTACAGGAACCAGGAGCACTACTCAGTTGACCCTGAGGACATAGATAAAGCTCCTAGTTCTTCAACGACCCTCTAAAAGGATGCAAATGACCAGCTGTCTGCAAGGAATATAAATCCTTCCATTCCCCACTCTCCTGTCAGAGCTGAAGAAGCTTCTTGAGTGAGAAGCAAAACATCTTCAAAGAAAAAACAGAAAGCTGGCCAAAAGCTCGAGTGGCCGCCTTGAGTTCCCCAAATTGGGTGAAGAGAGGCGGGATATAAATCAAATAAATAAATAAATAAACTGGACAAAAGAAAAAAAATGCATCTTTGGGACACAAAGGAAGTTGCTTTTGTTTCATCCCCAGTTCATAGCTAAGGCAGTTTGACATTATTGTTAGCTGTTGCAGTTTTAAAGGAGTGCTTTGTCTGTCTGTGTTGGGAAGAACAGTTTTAGCCAAGGATGTACTCTAGCTTGTTTAACTAACAATAAGTTGTCATGTCCAGGGTCCATATCTGCCAAGCTCCTACTGGCCTTTTTAAGCTGATGAGAACTTGCCCCTTTCCTGGCCATTTACACTTGGGCTGCAAGAAAAACTGGACATCTAGCTTGCACAGAAACATCTGGCTGCCTGGAGCTTTCCGAATTGCTTGTCAGGTCTTATGTGGCCTCCGTAGCTTCATGAATTTATCAGTTTTTCAAAAGAGTATGAGACCTGTTTTATAAAACTGAACTGTAGCACTATTTTAGGACAGCAAAAGAGATTTGCCCCGTAAAGGATGCCGATAGAAACTAAAAAATAGAGACAAATTCTGGCAACGATGTTCTGCTGATGTTTTTTCTTTAAGGTTTCTGTTTCTTCTGCCAATAAGGCTTTAAGGTGGGATCCTTGGTTTTCTCTGAGCTTAGTTGTTTTCTTGCAAATATTTCATTACCAAATAGGTAACAGCACCTATGCTAGAAGAGAGTTATATACAGGTAGTTTGCCCTGTTGTTAGTCTGAGTGCTCTTGGTATTCCATGACTGAGGTACTGTTTAACGCCCAAACTTTCTTGAAACCCTAGTGAGGGGGGAGGCAGAAACATAATTTTATTACCTATTGTCCATGTTCAGCTTGCTGTATGTGATCACACTATTATCACTCCCATTCTGTTGAAGGTGGAGTGCGCTTGTTATCAATCTTTGTTTTCCACTTCACACTCTGCCCTTTTTTCTCTGCCAGTTGGAATCATGAAAGGTTGGAGGTACAGAGTGACAGTGGCAAGGAGATTTCCTGACAGGCCAAGCAGGAGAGTTCTCCCCAGCTTTCCTCTGAATCTCTCTGCACATCCAATCTGTCAATTGTTCTGACTGGACATAAGCTTAGCACTTGTCAAAAGACAGCTGGACTTGAGTTTCAGAAATAGCCTGCTTGACTGTCCCTTTGGCCCAGCTTCCTGTAACTCAAGCAGTTTGACAGGTGCTAAACCTGTTTGTTGATGCGCATGCGCACGCATGTGTGCACATGCGCATGCACACACACACACACACAGGCCTATAACTATAAGTTAAAGAGAGCAATTGATGAATTTTCCCACTGGAGGGAAGATGACATTCTCAGTGGGAGGAGAAACAAGGTCAAGGGAAACTACTAATGACTTTCCTGAACTTGTCTTGCGCCATTTGCTGGCCTGAGTTTGCTGGGACAGAACAGGGCTTGGTACTCAGATTTGTCAGATTTCTATTACTAGAATGATGATCGTAACCTGAAACAGTTTGAACCTTGTTCTATATGATGCTTTCAAATGCTTGTGACTGTATCATCATAATATAGGTCAGCCAATGTTCTCAGTGTATTATTTTCCCCCCAATACCACCTGGTGTGAAAATCCAATTTGAAACCATGTATAATACAGTTTGGCGGTTCGAATCCCTAGTGGTGCGTAATGGAGTGAGCTCCCGTTACTTGTCCCAGCTTCTGCCAACCTAGCACTCCAAAAGTGTGTAAAAAATGCAAGTAGAAAAATAGGGACCACCTTTGGTGAGAAGGTAACAGCGTTCCATGCGCCTTTGGAATATAGTCATGCCGGCCACGTGACCACGGAGATGTCTTCGGACAGCGCTGGCTCTTCAGCTTTGAAACGGAGATGACCACCGCCCCCTAGAGTCGGGAACCGACTAGCACGTATGTGCGAGGGGAACCTTTACCTTTACCTTATAATACAGTTCCAAAATATGTAAAATGCATATTACTTAAATTAACAAAGCCATAGAAAAACATGTTCCTTAAAAAGATGGTGGGAAAGGAGAAGACAGGAATAAAAGTCATTTATACAACAATTATATTTCATAATGAGGCGCTACTTGTCAAAGTTCTGGAAGCTTTTAAAGATAGAATCCTTTCAAAAACCTTTCAAAACATGGTCAAAAAGTAATGGTAGATTTTTCTTTCGTTTGGTACTGCTGCTCTTAGTTGCAGAATCAGTTTTCATGACTTTCCTCTCTCCTCCTTTGGATAGTTTTAGAAAAGTTCACATTGTGCTGTTCCAGAGGGAAAAATAGCCAAATTCAACAATCACCCTATGGAATCATTTTCGTGAGCAGTTAACTCCAGTATCGTTCAGTAGGGACAAGTAGCTGTCAAGATTATCCAAGCATTCAAGCAAATATTTTTAAGTGCTGCCATTTCTTTGTTTTTAATTGAAAGCATTTTAGTTTATTGTTAACTGTCCTTCAGCTTTTACAGGTTTTCTTAAGCCTTTTCTCTATGCTACGTACCACTATTACTCTTTTGTTTGGTCCCCAAAATTGGGTGCATAAATTAGGCAATCATCTACAGAACAAAGAGTCACGGCTGCATTAAGGGATGGTACATAAAGTCACCACTTAAATTTGTCTGCTTATAAAACTGGAATTGAAAATACAGAGGATGTGCTTACAATAGCCTAAATGGTTTGTAGCTAAGCTTAATTTGAGAATTAGACAATGACCCAAACTATAGTGAAGGCAGAGTGGTTCACGTGTCTGGGAAGGGACCTTAAGGAGGCCTTCCCTGAATGTTTTTACACAGGGGTGTCCAAACCTTTTGCAAGGAGGGCCAGATTTGATGAAGTGAAAATGTGTGCGGGCGGACCACTCAGTCTGACATTCTTTGAACCATTAACATTATATGCAAATGAACAGGGGCACAGCTGCAGGAACTGCTGTGAGGTGAAGGGAAAAACACACAGTGGTGGGGAAAAGAGGCTGCGGGCCACTCAAAAATTTGAAAATGGGCCGCATTTGGCCCCTGGGCCGGACTTTGGACATGCCTGTTTTTACAGGATGGGCAGGATAAGGCAGTCTGCAACATAACACAGTCCCATGCTAGGTAGCTCTTTATAGGTTAAAAATAACCCCATACTTTGAATTTCGACTGGAACCCTATTGGTTCCAGTGAAGTGAATATTTTGTATTAAATATTATGCCACAATACCACATTTCATATGCCATCAATCTGGTTGCTACACTTAGTACAGTTGTGGTTTACACATTGTCTTAAAGGCAGTCTATGTAGAACCATTTGAAAAATTCAAGTTTGTAGTAATAAGGGCATGAATCACCAAGACTTCCTGATATTGGGCAGAAATGGTCTGACCACAGCACACTGTAACATTCTCCACATTCAGAAGCTATCTCATCTGCTCCAAAATAAAATGTAGTTGAGTCTCAATTGAGATTACCTAGCTGAACCCCAAGATCACCACAGAGGCCATGAAATCCTAAGACAACCTTGATCTCATCTCCAAGGTATGGTGATTGAGGTCCCCAGCATCGAAAAATATGGTGGATTCCCAACACCAGCCTGGCAATGGAGTATATTTATTTATTAATTAATTAATTTAATTTAATTTATACCCGGCCTCATTTCCCTGGTCAGGGGGAACTCGAAGCGGCTAACAACAGAATTAAAACAATCAATTACAGTATAAAATGCCCCCAAAATCCATCCGTCCCAGTCATTCAACACTTTCAAGACATGGGGGGAGCACATCAATTCCAGGCCCTCCGCCATAGCCAGGTCTTCATAGCTTTGTGGAAGGCCAACAAGGAAGAGGTGGTCCTGATCTCCACCGGAAGCTCGTTTCAGAGGGTCAGCACTCCCACAGAGAAGGCTTTAGCACGCGGGCCTGCCAGCCGACATTGTTTTGCTGATGGGACCTCTAATAGGCCCTCTCTGTGGGACCTAACTG
>JANHGC010007452.1:33236-44433 GCA_027560395.1 Boaedon fuliginosus
GTTTTTTTTTTTAAAGAAGTATATTTATGCCACAGCATTTGCAGCCCTTCTGAAGCCCCCGGCTCCCCCGTCCACATTGGTTGTGGGACTTCTTAAGCCCCTGGCACCCTCTCCCACATCTCAGCTCCAGAAAGCCCATTTCTGGGCCAAGGATAGGCCAGATCTGAGGAAAGGCGGCCAGGGGCAGTGGGCTGCAGCCGTTTGCGGGCATTCTTAAGCCCCCGTGCCCCCCTCCAACATCATAGGTGACCTTACTTGGCAGGGTGGGCTGCTCCGTGTGTCTTGGGCCCATTGCCGCTTGGGCAAATCTGGAATTTATATGTATAAAACATGGCTTCTCAGAGGTTTGAATATGGTGCCTCAGTCAGTTTGAAAACCACATACGGTTAATAGAGAGAGGCAAAACCGCACATGCTCAGTAGAGACTTGCTGCTTGTTACTGAAGTGTCCTTTTTGCCCCCAAAAAAGGGGGCAAAAAGGCCCCCTATCCTTTGGAGACCCTGACAGTGCTGATCTTACTACGTTTTGCTACCTGTCTTCCAAGTTTGAGGTAAATTGGTGGAGAAATGCATGTTTGTATAGAGCACATACAAATAAACACCTCTCTTTTATAGATAAAAGAAGATGTAGGCCTATTCATGGTAAAGGAAAGTGTCAACTCCTCATCCCCCCCTCCCGTTTTATATGTCCAAATATTTAACATATTAGGAGATAAGTGTTTACTTACGCTTAAATACAGTTTGTCAAGGGGCAAATTCCCCAACTTTGGCTGTAAGCTATAAACCGTGGTGTTTTCTAAACTGAAGGTTAAATCAGTTATCGTTTTGCAACATAGAAGAGGAGAAGGGAGCAAGAACACATCAACCACGGCAGTGAGTTTTATAGTTCTGTGTGAATTTCTATTTAACCTCACATTGAACCAAATTAAACCCTATTTAGCAATATTAGCAAGTGTCTGAGTCCATCGGGTTTTAAAGGAAGAAATATGAGAGTGATTTGAAATAATGAAGGCATAGAGATAATTTAAGTAATGTTAAGTATAACATTTTTTCAAGAAGCCAGTATAGTTAAAAAAAAAAACAAAGTCACTGCCTTGCTTGAATTGTACTTTTTTATTATAGACCACATGAGCTCTTTAAACATGTTTTGTTTCAAATTAAACCAAGTGTCCAGTTAATCCACCTAGAGTAGCATCCAATTTCAATTGTACTCTTGTATAGCCATCAGATATGGCAAATCATAACAATGTTTTTAAATGGATGCTTTAAAAGCCTGGGGACAACTCCCTTTTAATATCTGGACTAGACAAGTTTAATTTAGATAATTAAGTTTATCAGGCTTTATGTTGATTATTAATGTCCATAATTGGCTCATTCTAGCCATTAGTGGTCCCAAGTGAATCTCTGAGATATATTCATCATATAGGATGAGTCATAACATGATCAGTTGCTATCAGGAATCAGAAAGTCCATGATTAAAATTTCCATACAGGAAAATGATTTGTGTGCTGATCTCATCTAGCCGCAAGACTTTTGTGAATTAGCTAAGTACTCTGTTCATGATGCTATGTGAGAGGAAAATAAGTTAGGATGTTTCTCAAGTTATCAAGGCGAAAATACAGTCTTACATGATTTCCACATGTACAATATGTATGTATCCATGCTTCCAACTCGGAAAAATGAATCATTTAATTATTATATTCAGACTCTCAGAGGCCCTGCAAAGCTTAGCTTGCAAATGAAAAGCTAAATGACTTTGTGGCACATTGATTCCATCTTGAAACTGTTGGAAGCACCTGCAGCATTGATTTCAATAATATCTTTGTAGGAGGAGCCAATACAAATCTCAAAGCTGAATACTGGTATATTGGCTGCAATCCAGGTTCTTTATTTCCCCAGTCCTCCTTCTTGCAATGCCAGGGAGATGTGAGCTAATCAAAATTCTGCAATCAACTCTTCTCTTGTGTTGCTTTCATTACTTGACTGTCTAGGCCACAATAGATTCCTTGACCCAGTTATCTTGCACTTAAATTGACAGTTTTATTTATCATATGCGGTACCCTAGGTTTTATGTTCAATACTGCTGCAATACACCAATTGTTTCTTCCATTAATGGCAAACCACAGACTAGGAGTAAAATATTTTGCATTTTCTCTTTCTCTGTGTATGTATAACTACATATGTCCTGCACAATCATTACCCAGATCATAATATGGGTTGTGTGACTTCACAATGCATTTGATTGAGACCTCATAATTCTTTCCGTGACAAAAGGTTGGGATATTATAGATGCAGGGAGCAGGTTAGGTCAGCAGTTGATAGCTGCAAGTCGGAGATTCAAAATCATAATATTCCCTCAAGTTATTACAGAAATACTTAACCGAACACTAAGAGATGGGTCTCCAAAGGCTGGCTAAACATTAAAAAGTAAACATAATTGTCGCAAATGTCATGAAAAGCTGAATGTTCATTGATGTGACAGCCGATCTGAAAGGCTTTCCATTTCTCTATTTTAATATCAGGATTTCCTGTGCTGAACCAGTAGCAGTTTATCTCAATTATTGCTTTTCTTCCATCAGTCTTTAAATATAATTTCATTTGCCTTTATGGATAGTGCAGCCCTTCAGAATAGCTTTTAACCTTTGCAAAAGTCACCTTGACCTGACTCGGATCAAAGTTTTCTTCTAGCTTTTTTTTTTTCCCCTTTCAAAGAGCAATATTAGATAATAGAGCCTTGCACAGTAGAGTGCTTCCCCCACCCCACCCCACCCCCGTGTAATCAGAGGGCTAAGATTCATACGGTGGAACACGGTTTTCATTTGAATAATAATAACAAAAATTTAAACAGTTCTTTCCTTGCTATATGCTTACAATGACAACAACACAAAAAGCCCTTCACGTTTGACCTCCATTTCAGTGGCAGCATTGTACTTTGTGGCAGGGCACCACAAAATATAAGCTTTCTGATCTGAAAGGAGAAGGGAAAGGTTTCTTTGTATAGTAGCACATTAACCATAAAAAGCACTTACCTAAAGAGTCCAGATAATCCTTCTGATAAATTTCAGAAAAGTTCATCTTGAGGCTGCCTGTTTCAATCAGGCAGAATGCAGACTTAATTCCGTGCAGACTGACTATCACAAAGGATAGGAACCAAGAAAAAGGGATGACAATTCTTTCTTCTGGCTGCCACCCATCTTTTGTGCTTTCTCACCTTTTAATATAGGTGCAAGGATGATGTATGAAGGAGGATTTTTCCTGACAAACCTTCATCACTAGAATTGGGTTATAGATTTCAAATCGAAAGTGGTTGGTCAATAATGTTCAGTGGTTTCTCAAGTGGCAGTCAAATAGGAAACAGGCATTTAAGGCACCCTCTTGTGTGTGGGTGAGAGTTTGCCTGCAAATAAATGCTACACTGAGATAGGTTTTTCGTTTTAATCCTCGGTATTGAAGGTTGGCAATGCTAGGTGTCCCCTTTGGCTTGCATGTAATGGAAAAAGCCCATGATTGGAACCTGGACTCTCACACAGTTGAGTCTGAGGCCCAGCTTATTGTATGGGAGGACATGCTCATATCTTGAGTCTAAGAACAGAGGACAACAAGGATGAGTATAACTGGTTTTTCTGCAGTTGGCAGGCCATGCCAAGCCTAGACTATACAAACCACAGCAGCAGATAGATTACGTTCTCTTTTTCTTCTGATTTTTTTCCCCTTTTTTATATGTTGCAGCATCTAGAGAAGTACTTCTTGAAGTCTCATAGCAAGGTATTTGGCAATTCTGAGGTTGTGAAAAATGTCACACTTCATCAAAATGAGATAATTAAATGTACATTTCATCAGAGGTTAATAAAGAACCAATGTTATACCCACCAAGCATCATCAAAAGACAAAGCCCGTCTACCAAATGTAAAAAAATACAGTAAAGGGTTACAGCTGGGGAAAAGGACCTCAAAGAAAAAAGTGGAAGGGGTGGTTTGCATCAGTTTATATATCTCTTCCTTGTATAGTTTTAGGTCAGGAACTTCATAACAAGAGGGTAACCATACAAGCAAGATACTCTTCAGTGAACAATGGAGCAGAGGTTAGTCATTATGCAATAGTAGATTAAAGAAGGGAAACTTAAAAAGGAGGGATTTTGCCTTGAGAGAAACATAAAGGTTGAGCTTCCATGATTGAGACTGGATTGTAGTTCGTCTCAACTATTCTAAGAGCTTGTTCTATTTGCCAGCTGGATGAAAACACTATGTAGACAGGTAGAAAAGTTGGTGTTTAATTAAGGCAACAATAGGCAGTCTTATAGTTGCCTATTATAGTAACCTTGCCTGCTAGTACAAGGTTTATAAAGGGCAGATTTGTCAAGAGAAAAATAGCTTTCTGTTGGTTCTATGTGGACTAGAGATACTATAATAGCTGCCTCGAGTTCCCCTTAACCGGGGAAGAGAGGCGGGGTACAAATCTAATAAATAAATAAATAAAATAATAGGACCAAAGTGATTAAAACCTCTGGAGAAAAGCAGGGTAGTTGGAGGATCCCTGGTGGAAGAATAAATCAAGTGAAGATCCGGGAAGAACCAGCAGAATTGGAAAGGGATATCAGCAGAATGGATTAGCTGTTGAAAAAGTCAGGCCAGGAATAACAACACGAAGAATCATAACCAAAATGCAGGAAAAGAGTAATGTGCCCCAGGGGTAGGCATGGCCATGGTGGCTGTGGCCCACTCAGCCTCCTGCAACATTGGGGAGGGCAAAAACAGCACACACACCTCGGAGGCAGGAAATGGACCCGTTTCGGGTCTATTTTTGACCTCTGGGAGGCCCAATTTCTGGCTTCCCCAGGGTCTAGGGGATTCCCTGGAGCCCAGGGAAGGTGAGGACGGCCTTCCCCAACCTCCACAGGCCCCCCAGAGGCCAAAAATAGGCCCAAAACCTATTTTTGACCTCCGGGAGTCCCGGTTTTTGGCTTCCCCAGAGGAGAGCGAAAATGGCCTTCCCAGAACCTCTGTGCATGGCCTACACTTACCTGGCATCCGCGTGGAGACTCCTGGGAGGAGCGAGGTGAGTGGGGCGGGGCCAGCCGGTCATTCATAATACCAGTTCAGTGAACCAGATGTCAAGTTAAGCGGCTGAAACCTACCCCTGCTTTGCCCCTTCCTCTATAGGTTAGGAGCAAGAAAGGGAAAGTGTAGTAAAATTATCTGAAGGAGTTAGCATAACAAAGCAGTGATTAAGTTTAGCAATAGTGTAGAATAGGTAATGAAGCAATTGAAACAATTAAGGAACTATAAGAAGCTCTTCATATAAGTGTATATTGCTTTGTTAAGACTAGGCTATTGTCATTCTCCAACCCCCTAAACCTAAAGAAAGGTTCTGGCGAAGCAGAAATAATTAAGAAAAAGAAAATCCCAAATCAAACAAAGGAGAGGGTATGAATTTGGGCAGTTCAAAGGGAATGCTAGATGGATATTGGGTGCAGGTTTTCGCAATAGAAATGCAGAAGAGTATTTTAGTAATAACCTGGGAAGATCAACTGTTTGGGGTAGAATATCTAGTAAGAACAACCATCCGTTAAGTTACCGTATGTCTCAGACTATAAGATGCACCTAGGTTTAGAGGAGGAAAACAAGAAAAAAATAGTTTTTTGCCTCTGCGCGTCCCGTTTTTTTCCCTCCCCAGTGTCCAGAAGCCCTCTGCAGGCCAGCCTCTCAAACCCTCCATTTTTGCTGGGGAGGGTTAGGCCTGTTTTTGGCCTGCAGAGTGCTTCTGGACGCTGAGAAGAGCAAAAACGGAACGCGTGGGGGGATCAGGAGGCTGTGCTCTATAAGATGCACAAACATTTCCCCCCACTTTTGGGGGGAGGAAAAGTGTATCTTATAGTCCGAAAAATATGGTAGTTAGATGCTGGGTGGCAGGAAGACATGGAGCTCTTTCTAGTAAAAAAAAAAAAAACAACTCCCAAGGGGTAGAATATATCCAACTTTTGTGTGTAATCTAACCAGGAAAGTAACCTTCTTAAAGACTTTGCCTCAGTGCCATGATCAAACATAACAAATCCTAGTAAGTCAACTGACTTAGAGTGCATTGATATGCACCAACCTTTCCATTTGTATCTACAGACCACCTGGGAGGTGACGTTATAAATATTACCCAGGTAATTTCCAATTCAGTTTGCACCCAGCATACTCCCAATCAGTCGCTATATCCAGTTCAAATCAGCCCTACACAGCACTCAGTTCAACCAGCAAAAATGCAGTTGTATATTTATTAACCATCAATAAAGCTCAAAAACATTTAACTGGCAAAAGTGGTGCGAAAACAGGCAAATTCAAGGAGAACAAAAGGGAAAGGTTAGAAGGACAGAGGACTTAAATATCAACAATATTTTCTATGCCTATATATCAAAAGGCATAGAATCCTCCACAGCCACTGGAAACAATGTTGTAGAAAATTAGTACGGGCAATCCCGGAGAGAATGGCTTTTGGTTATTCCAGGGTTTTTTACCCATTTATGAATGTAAAGCAGGGGAATAGAGATGGAAAAATGGACGATGATCACTTCTCTGTATCCCTCTCATGCAAGAAACAGTTTGGTGAATGGAGATGATATAGCCAACAGCCGGAAGGCCAGTTTTGGTTAGGCAGCTGGGATAATATTTAGCCAGATTAGCAGTTAATAGTTAATCTGGCCAGATGTCATCCCAGCTGCCTACCCAAAAATTGAATTTTCCAGACAAAATCCTCTTTAGCAAGATACACTGAGGTAAAAGAGATTGCTGGAAATAATTCCGCAAGTGAGCTTTTTTCAATTTACAACACTATAGCCTGTACACATTGTGGTGGGAACTTTCTGATACTGTTTCCTAACAGTTTTTCTATGAACTGGCAAAGAGGAAAGTTTCTTCACTGATAACAGAAAGCCTTACAGATAGCTTTTTATATAACAGTTTTCGGAACAGTTGTCACTCTGGAAACCGACTGTTCTATGCAGTTTTGCAGAACTGAAATATTTATGCTGCGCAGCAAGTCATCAAGAAATCAAATCAGAACAAAATCTATGCTTGGTAACAAACAATGTTACTATATTTTAAAAAGGAAGTGTGGTCTTGTTTAAGGGCAATAGGTATTATGGATGGTTTATACTCCATTTCCCTACTAAATTGTCCTATAAAGCTCATAAAAAAAAAAAAGAACAAGCCCACAACTATAATTTTGATGCCAAAATATCAAAAAGCATTGTTGATGAGCTGAAGAAGTTTTATGTACCAATCCAGTGTTCAAGGGACTAAATTCTGACTAATCTTTCTTATTATACACTAGCTGATTACCCGGCCTTGCTCGGCTTTTTTTTTAAAGAAGTATATTTGTGCCACAGCGTTTGCGGACCTTCTGAAGTCCCTGGCACCGATCCCACATCTCTGCTCCAGCAAGGCCGTTGCTGGGCCAAGGGCAGGCCAGCTCTGAGGAAAGGGAACCAGGGCTTGACAGGGGCACTGGGCCGCAGCCATTTGTGGGCCTTCTTAAGCCCCCATGCCCCCTCCAACATTGTAGGTGACCTTACTTGGCGGGGTGGGCTGCTCCATGTGTCTTGGGCCCATCGCCGCTGGGGCAAATCTGGAATTTATATGTATAAAACGTGGCACCTCAGAGGTTTGAATATGGTGCCTCAGTCAGTTTGAAAACCACACATGCTCAATAAAGAGAAGCAAATATGCACACACTCAGTAGAGAGTTGCTGCTTGTTCGTTAAGAGTGTCCTCTTTGCTCCCCAAAAAAGCAGTCAAAAAGGGCACTTACCCTTTGAAGACCATGACAGTACTGATCTTACTAAGCTTTTCTACCTATCTGGCAAGTTTGAGGTAGATTGGTGCAGAACTGAAAGTTTGTATAAAGCACATACATACAAACCAATATCCGCACCCCACCTCTCTTTTATAGATATAGATTGTACAGAGCTTTTGTGATGGGGGAAAATAAAATCTTCATCAACAGTGTAAAAAGAAATCAACGCTATCTACTTCCACTATTATTATTTGGGCACGATTTACTAAAAGTACCAGCATTTATAACTTATCAGCAAAAAAAAAAAAAAGACCTAACCTTCCATTCAAAAGTTAATTCTTCATAACTAATTTATTTTAAGGATCAGAACAAAAAAAGAACTCTTAAGAAATTAGAGATGCGTTTCCAGATTTTACTCTATTATCAGGAGAATAAAACTAATAGAAAGACAATATTTATTGTCTTGGAAAGAGACAACCTATCCCTTCTTCCCAGACAGAAAAACAGGAAAGGTACGCTGAGATTGTCAGCTGCAAAGCTGACAGTGCATGTCCGAGACCCGAGTGCCACATGACAGGGTGATCTCCTGTTACTTGCCCCGGCTACAGCCCACTTAGCAGTTCAAAGGTGTGCGTGCGAGTAGATAAATAGATACCATGAATGAAGGCAAATATACGTGTGCCAGGATAATGATGCAAGATCCAATCTGGGTCGGTCACCAGGTTGTGAGATTTTATCTTCTGAGCTTTAATGTGTGCTGTTCTCTGTGTGGTATTTATAGCACCTGTTGTATGTGGGTTTTTTGGTTATTTATTGGTGTGTGTGGATGGATGGCTTTAAATCAACAGGAGTGCTGATTTATCACCAGTCTATCAAGTACGTAGAAGGTGAGGGCTGAGCAGCACAAGCAAATGACAGCTAACGACTTAAAAGCCAGTCATCAACACACCTCAATCAACATCTAAAGAGCCACACACAACAGGTGTTGTACGAAAGATGTTCCCTGAA
Source organism: Boaedon fuliginosus (assembly GCA_027560395.1). Classification (NCBI taxonomy): domain Eukaryota; kingdom Metazoa; phylum Chordata; class Lepidosauria; order Squamata; family Lamprophiidae; genus Boaedon; species Boaedon fuliginosus. Next base: position 42,020 of record JANHGC010007452.1, read on the forward strand.
GTTGGACTCCAGCATGAGTCTGAAAGCTTGATAGACAAAAACTTTGATCCCAGTGACCGACCCAGACTGGATCCTGCAAAATAGGTACCACTTTGGTGGGAAGATAATAGCATTCCATGCATCTTGGCCTATATTCATGCTGGCCACATGACCACGGAAAGGGTCTTCAGAAAAACATCGGCTCCCTCAGCTAAGAAACAGAGATGAGCACTGCCATCTAGAGTCAGACTTGAATGGAGAGGGGAAACCTTTACCTTTATTTCTTAAATCACAAAGTTAGTTGGGTGACCTTGGGCCTGTCACTCTCGCTCAACCCTAGGAAGCAGGCAAGGGCAAAGCAATTCAAGAACGCTGCCAAAAAATTGCATGGACTTGTATAGGCAGTCACCGGGAATCAAGGCTGATTTGAAGGCATTCTTTTAAGAGGGCATCTAAATGAATACTGAAATGGATAAAGAAGATTGTTGTTGTTGTTGTTGTTGTTGTTGTTATTTAAGAAAAAAGGGTCCAGCTGCCAAGAGTCACCTTGTAGGGGAGATGGCTGGCAAAATAAATTTAGTAAACAAAAAAACAACCCAGAAAATGTTGATGTTTTGGACATGTTGTGTTTAATGATATTTTGGATAAATTTGTATTTTGGATGAACCTGGTGAGTTTAATGGCTATTTGGAGATTTCATAATCCTCTCAGAAGCATAATCCCATTATTATATAATGTAATATTTGGCCTCCGCAAATCTATCTCAAAATATAAAAGAGGACCAAATTAATATTGCAATTGTCTGTGACTTCAGTATTAGAAATACCTATTAAAACAGAAATAATAAATACTGCACTTCAATGCTGCAAAGTCAACTGACTAAAAATACATTTAAAGACTGCAGTGCTACATCAGGACAGTGATTTAAAACAAGGCAAAATTACCCAGGCCAATAGTGGGACTGTACAAAAGTAGTAATAAGAGGACTGAACTGTTATAAATCAAGGATCATCTGTATAATAGAATTTAGATTGGGTTGGATTAGGATTATGGATAAAAGAATATTCTTATTATAATTCTTCAGCAATACTTGGTTTTGAACTCAATAGTTTTCTGCAATGCTCAAGCCTGCTGGGTATTTTGAAGCAGCAATTCCCTAAAATCAATTTGAAGTAAAACATTTCACACATCCCTAGTGACAACACCAAGCTATTCAAAATTTCTGGAATAGTATCTTACAAGAATGTGGAACAATTTTCCAAAATATAATCAGTCTGAGACTACATCTAGCTGATCTGTCATGTTTGCAAGCAGGCATGAATATCTACCCAAAAAATTACTTTCCCTTAATCATTGAAGCCAAAAAGTCTGTGACATCTTCTTTAAACAGGAAAGGATGATATAAATTGCAATTGGCAAGATTACATGTGACTAATAAGAAAACCAGAATTATTTATCGTGTAAATAATTTGAGCATTAAATAGTCAACATTTATTCCATATAAAAATAGGAAACTGGACTCATTTTCCAATTTCTCATAGCAGTCTTTGGTCTCATTTGTTGAGATAAACTTGAAGAATAGTTTGTTTTTGTCCCTTGACTGCATTCATACTTTTTTTTCCTGGCTAGATCTTCATTGATTCTTTTGCTATGGTTTTCAGGAATCAGGTATTCAATTAAAAGCATAACTAGCTCAATGCGAAGTTTCAAAGGAGTGCTTTAATTCAGTGAAGCAGGGATTAAATCCAGTGGTGGGATTCAATTTTTTACTAATGGTGGGCATGACTTGGTGGGCGTGGCTATGCAGTCATGTAACTGGGTGGGCTGCTGCACCACCACCACCCCCGCGCCCCATTTTTTTGCCTAGAAAGCCACCCTGAAGCCTCCTGGCATCCAAATAGGGGAGTGTGGGATCACCACTGCACGCCCCCACCCCGTGCCCCATTTTTGGCCTAGAAAACCTCCCTGAAGCATCCTGGCAGCCAAATAGGGGCACATGACGACTCCTGAAAGGAGCAAGGCAGGGAGGGCCGAGACCAATCAGAGCTTGTATTTGCCGGTTCTCCAAACGAATCAAAATTATCACTACCGGTTCTCCTGAAGCCGCCAGAACTGGCTGTATACCGCTTCTGATTAAATTACCTAACAAGAAAGATACAACAATCCAAGAAGGAATCTACTTGGAAAAAAGAAAGAATCATATCTCTAAAACACTTTATTAATACTTCTTCTTCTACTTCTTCTTGTGTTTTTAATAACAACACACAATACAGTGTATTATAGCTCCACTTCTGTATGTGGGGAAACATTTTTGGGAGGGGGTGAATAATAAGAGCCTCGGTGGCGCAGTGGTTAAAGGCAGCACTGCAGTCTCTGCTGAATTGTTCAGCAGGTTGTCAGATCGAATCCCACCAGGCTCAAGGTTGACTCAGCCT
>JANHGC010007452.1:50982-62320 GCA_027560395.1 Boaedon fuliginosus
ATGCTTATGCCAATGTGATATTTCAGTTTTTTTTTCTTTTTAATAAATTTGAAGATGTTTCTAAAATGCTATTTTCAGTTTGTCATTATAGGATAAGAGTACTGAATGTAGATTAATAAGAAAAAAATGAATTTCAACAATTGTAGAATCAGGCTACAGCAGAACAAAATGGACAAAAGTGTAGGGAGCCTTAATATTTTCTGAATGCACTGTAAGTAGGGACCCTTGTCCAATTCTGGACAATTAGCTGCCCAATCTCTTCTTCAAAACCTCAAGTGATGGAGCACCAAGAAGTTCTGGAACTACTTACATCTACCACTTACAACTGGTTTTTGTTTAACATCCACAGGTAAATAATAATCAAGCCAGTTATAAGGGACATATATGTTTTATCATTGTTTGTAAATGTTTACAAACAAAATTTGGAGGTCTGTATAGCCCTAAAAACCACGTTTTCTGGTTCTGGCTTGGGTTTATTTACCTTGCTTCTAACATCCATTGACAAGGGAAGCCTAGCTACAAACTGATGTGCCCATGCAACGCCTGCAACTCCAGGGTAACACTATCAGCCCTGGTGCACTATGATCTTATGTGGGTGAAGCAATAGAAGCATACACCTCTATTGTTAATGCTCTGCTGAATGTTTGAACATTGATATATTGCTATGCAAGATATAACAGGGTTGGGCGGAGAGGGGGAGTTGCTGGTAAAATCTGATGTACTTGCTCTTTTAATCAGAGGAGAGTTTACAGTCAGTATCTGGCTCCTGGAATACCCATGATGTAAAATATGGCTCTTCGTGAAAGATCTATGTTCAGATGTGCTCATTATTAAAGAGTTATCCTGAATTTTTTAATCAGGCAATGGATTTTTTTTTCCTCACCTGACATTCAGCATCTTTCACCTGTCATGGAACATTCACAAAATTGAGCAAGTTTGTATAATAATAATTGCAGCAACCTCCAAAACCCTGGAATTATAGTAAGTGGAAGAGTGGGGAGGATTTCAATAAAAATTAAAGTAGCGTAGCATCACCATTATTTTATTGCTCTGTGGAATAGTGCCTTTAGTCCAAGAAACGGACCATTCTTAAAATGTTTTTGTTGAATCAGGAATTTCATGCGAACAACAGTATTTGACTACATATGGTTACAGACAGGCATATTTGCTCAAAGCAGCACCAGCCAGAACCTGCAGGTTGAAATCTAATCTGAAAGCCAAATTTAGATGTACCTGCTTTAAGAATATGCCAGAAGAAAGCAAAAGCATGCTGTACATTCGCCAATCATGTTTCCTCAAGACATTTTAACAGGACTTATGGGTTCTGTAGGCAAAATCATGTCCCTTAATACTTACCAAAAAAGTTGCTTGCAATAGTTCTCATAATTCAGCCAGCTGATCCCAAGCTCCATGCTGTTTTCAATAAATGCACTGAAGTCAGGAGAAGCTGTTTCTCCTCTGCCTAATAAACACTCCAACAGACATGTAACTAAGGGACTAGGAGCTCATGTGGTTAGGACACTTGGTTGGCGGTTAGCAAGCCCATGTTTGATACCCTGCTGCTGCGTAGTGGGGTGAGCTCCTGTCATTTGTTCCAGCTCCTTGATGGGGACATGAAAGGAGCTACCACAGGTGTCCCCTGGGCAGCAGTGATGTCACTAACTAATCTTTTGAACGTGCAAGCACCTTAAAAGGTGTGGGCCTCCAACACAAATGAGAAGGAACCGTTCAATTAACTGGACTTCAGGCACTGCTCTTAAAAATACAAACAAAATGTTATAGATACAAGAATGGGTAGCCTAGGTGCCACTTGGGTGAATTACATGTTCATGTAGGCTTGACCCTGATGTTTCTTCTCTTTGTTAATTTTATTAAGCACTGCTTCAGTGTAATGTACCACCACAAAAGTCAGTGGGGCTTACTTTGAGCAAAGCCCGTTAGAGCTGGGTTGTGCTGATAGGTTGAATTTGATTCAGACTAAAATAATAAGAGTAATTGGATAATCATAAATATAGCAAGAGGACTTTTTCACCCACTGTTCCATTTTTAGCTCAAACATGATTTTCCTTTCATATTTCAGTTTGACAAATCCATTTAAACCACAAATTAGTGTGATGGGGAAAAAATTAAAAGTAGACTCTTTTTTTAATTGACACTGGCAAAACTTTTATCCAAGAACTAAATGTGGCAAGTTTACTATTAATACTCAGTAGTACACATAAGCCCAAAATTAATAGGCAATTCAATCTCCTTATTTTGAGATCAAAGTACTCTTTTTGTACCGATTCCCAGCACCTATACTTTATGGAAGAAAACAGATGTTAATAAAGTCTTCTTCCCATTTCCTTTTCTGAAAGCACTCTTAAGAACATAAGGGTTTGATGAGATGAGGAAAGATTGGATCTAGCCCAGCTTCTTGTTTCCAACTACTGTAAATACCATTTGGAAGTAGGTTGTGAACTGTGTTCCTTCTCGTGTATTTCCAAAGTACTAGAAAATTATTCATTGTGATTAATAGCCATTGAAAGATCTATTTTGCGTTGTTCTATCCCTGTTGAAGCACACACCTAAACTACAGAAAATTAACTATATTCAACAAATCGCCATTTATTCAACAGTAGATAGAAATCTGGAGATATTGTTATAATAATAATAGGAATAATGGTGTTTAGTTAAATATATGAATGATAGACTGCAGTAAGCAGCACAGGCAGTGTTAAGCCAAATATAAGCATCGAGAAGAGCCACTTTTACACCGTGTGTGTAAATCTGGATGTAGCTTCCAATAGAGTCTTGAAACTATCAATATATTGACCAAGTTTGAAATTACTTCAGTTTTATTCGAAAGAATGCAGGGAAGAGCACCAAAGCTCCTATAAAGACCAGTGAAAAGTATATTTAACCTAAAGAAGAGAAACTGAGTACTTTGCATCAGAAAGCAAGTGTCTTAGTGAGTCCAAAATAGAGTTTCCAACAATCCATAGTTTTAGTTGACTTCAATTGTTTTTATAATGTCAGTTAATTGATTAGAGAGATCAGAAAATATTCTCAGCCATAGTCCTTGGAGCTCAAACCAAATCTTGTGTCTAAATTGGCCACACTGTATTTGTCAGAATCACATTTGATCTTCACTAATGTCAAGCTATACTTTTTTCCATCATTGGGGACTTATTTTCTTCCTAAGCTTCGCAACCAGGGGTTTTGTTGGGATCACAAGTGGGAAACCATCTAGTCCCAATGAAATCTCTATCTCTCTGAGGTTGTTCAATATGACAACCAGGGATGGGTTTCTACCGGTTTAACAACTGGTTCGCTTCGCACGCGTTACATTGGAGCAAAAAAAAAACCCCAGCTGAGGTGCAGCAGAGCCGAAAGTCAGCTGATCCGCTGATACTTCTGACCAGTTGGGCTTCAAACGAAGCAAATAATGGTAACCTATAGCGTGCAGGCGGGTGGGTGGGCCCAACTCGGCGCTGACAGAACTAGTTCACCCTAAGCGGCCCTAGCATAACAAACGGTAGAAACCCACCCCTGATGACAACATTGTTCTTTAATAAATAAAACAGAAGAATTTCATGTTCATCACAGAACCATATGTTTTTTGACTGGTGGCTGAGGAGGACAAATTTGGTGCTGACTTTCTGCCTCCATCATCACTTCCCTTCAACTACTATGGAAGGACAGCTGGCTGTAGGGCATATATATGCAAACCTCTCAATATTTGCTTCTGGCATCTTCAAGTAGAGTTGGGAAAAAATCCTTGTCTCTGACTCTATATAGTCGACCAGCGGCCCCCAACCTTTTGGGCACCCAGGGACCAGTTCCATGGAGAGAGGTTTTTCTATGGACCAGAAGGGGCGTGGTTTTGTGTGCTGACTGCATCCCACAGATGGGGCTTCACTTGTTTGTGCAAACTGGGTTTTGGCATGCTGCATCCCGGTACTGGTCCATGGCCCAGGGATTGGGGGTCCCTGTAATAGACAATATGAGCTTGATGGACCAATGGTCTGTTTCAGTAAAAAGCATGTTTTGTATTTTCTTAAAGAAAGAAAACTCTCCTTCTTCCTGGTTGCCACTCAGCAGCAACAGCCACCAAGCACTATTTCCCATCACATCACCTACTGTGTTGAATAGTCCATTCTTATGCATGGTTATTCTGAAGTATGCCCTACTGGATTCAATTGGATTTATTTCCAAGGAAGCACATGTAGGCTTGCAGCATTTAAGGCTGAAAAGATCTTCAGATTATCCAGCTGGCAACCCTCTGAGCTTTCTGAAGTGTTACAAAAGCAATGCACCAACTTCTTCATAAAAGAGAAATATTTGCTGTATGGCTTGTTCAGTTAAAGGTATCGGTTTAACATATACTTCCATCGGTCACATGGAAGTAAATAAGTATCTTTCCCCCCTCCCCCCAATAAAGTATAATTCATGGTGCCTTTGCAAGAAAAAAAACCCACCTTATTTGGCAAGTATGTGATTTGTTCATGTAACAAATCCCTGTGTGATGCATAGCATATTATTTTTCTTCTAAGTGATCCAAGTTATATATGATTTCTTTCCATTGGACAAGAGATGTTACTATTTATTTACACCTGTGGTTATGACAGCAGGTGAAATGTGTTTAAACACCAAATACTTGCATGTCATGCTTAATCCTAACCATGGGTTTGTGATATTTCACCCTATTAGTGTTTTCTTTTTCTGATTGCATGTAGGACTCACATAATTTATCAATCATACTGATACAGATTATAGTAAATGTGGCATACTGTGAAATAATATTGTGGTTAATTGTTCTTTAGCATCTCGTTAGCTTTTATTTGGTGATGTTTCTGTTTGGAATTTTTCTTTTTCTAAATAATCATGAGCAATTCAGACTGAAAAAAAAAACCCCTTGATACTCATTGAAAGAAAAGGTTACCTATTTAGTGATAAAAAAAAAATTAAAGACTGAAAATGGTATGTTTTTTATGTGATAATTAAGTAGAAATGTAAGGTCACAAAGCAGACCTAGGTCCTTAAAGCTTTCTCGGTTATGGCTAATGCTTTTTAAAATTTCAAAGAAAATTGCAGCCAAACAGAAGTTGTAATTAACTTAGCCTTATGAAACTACACCTCCCAGAGTCCTCCAGAGTCCTTCATAATCATCAAGCATGCTAAGGACTTCATTTGCCCCTGTGATAGTTTCACATCACTCTGCACGTAGTTTCATCCAACGTGGCATACAAGAGCCTCCCTTAGGTCTTTCAGATCAAAACTGTCTTAAATATGCTACTATTTAAATACCAAATGTCAGTGTGGCTGCTCTAAAGAATTTAAGACTAGGTCTTGAACTGACCCAGGTTCAGTTCTTCACTAGCCATGAGTGACTTTGGAATTTCAGAGGCAATTATCAACACAAATAAGGCTACTCATGAAGTAAATAAGACTCAAACGTAGTGATAAAATGGGGAGGATGTGTACAGTGCCTTAATTAGGGAAGTTGAATCTATATAGATCAGGTTCTTTTGCTGTCCCAATTAGTAATGTGGCAATTGGAATAGCTTTTTTAAAAAAAGAATCTGCTTTTCAAATCTTTTTCATTCCCAACTTACCCTAACCCGCCTCAGTTTTTACATGTTATTTTTCCCAACATATATAGTTTTGAATATAACTTCAGTGAATTCTTTTTAAAAAATATTCCTGTGTTGCACTTTTTACATATTAATTCCACATGTGAGCTTTTAAAATGTAAATTTTGTAAATGTAAGTGCTTTATTTTTAAATGTAACCATATCAAGTTGTTTTTTTACAACTTTCAGAAACACATTCTTTTTTTAATTTCTTGGCTTCATTCAGAGCTCTGAATAGAAAAGAATTACCTTTCATTCATTCCTGATAGGTGACAGCAAAGCAACAGAGCCAATTTTTAATGTTCATATTGTTCTTTTTTGCCTAAAGTTCATATTTTTCCACTAAGTGTAGCATTTTCTGGGTCCCAGAAAATGGATATTGCTTTGTTTCTGACTTGGGCTTTTTGAGTTTTGATCTCAGACAATATGTTTTCCCTGTTCATTTTTGACAGAATGAAGATTCAGGAAGTTAATATGCAATAACTGAATCTCAAATGATTTGTTCCGGTAGCTCAAGGCCGTTCTCTATTAATGGAATATGTTGCCCATTTTGCCTTTATCTTTAAAATTCCCAAATATCGTATATGCAGTCATAGGTTACATTTTAATGCTCCCTTCTGCCATAAATACATTGCTCAATATAAGCAAACAAGAAATATTGTTGAAATCCTTTCATGAAAATCAGAAAAGCTCTCAACAACTTATATATTTATGATCCAATATGAACCATTTCATAAAGTTTTCCCTTTCGAAACTATTAACAGCAAGCATTCATCATTGCATGGCCCTAAGTTGCTTGAATAGCATGCTTACTCTTTTGTGTTTCCCCTTCTCTCCAGTACCAGCTTGAGAAAAAGTCACCCTGGAGACTTCTGGCGACACAGTGGCATCAGTGGGTCATCTTCTGCACAGTCCTGGTTCTCATGATCAGCACTCCATTCCTGGTCTACCAGATGATCATTGCATTTAAGGATCCTCCCCCAGGTCTACTTTTCAACATAGCCGCCATCTGTTTTGGAGCACTCACAGAGATACTTCTGACCAAGTGAGTGTGGAAATAGAGTCTGTGTTTCTGGTTGCTTTTCCTGTCATGAAGATGAACAAGGTTGTCTGGCCTTTGAAAAAATTGGGTGGCCTGCAGAAGGACCATCTCCAATCTGATAGACCTCTAGATATATCTAGAGGGCACCACTGGCTGAAAACCCAGAAATTATCCAAATGCAGGTAGCCCTCGACTTTGTTTGGTGACTGTTCAAAGTTACAACAACATGGAAAAAAAATGACGTGCGACTCTTTCTTTTTTTATTATTATTTTTATTATTTTTATTATTGTTGTTGTTGTTGTTATTGTTATTGTTATTATTATTATTATACAACATAAAGGCTATAAAAATAATATAGGGTATATTCAATCAGGGTATTCTGGTTCTTATACATTTTCATCTATATATCCCTTTCACTTTTCTTGTATATTATCATAATATCATATCATCATGTAATATTAAAACAGCATACAAGGAAAGACAATATAAAAATTTTACCATTTCACTTTCCTCTCTTAAAACAATCTCATCTTTCCCAACACTTATTTTCCCCTTAGTTATCCTTATTTCATTTCTAAAAATCTATCTCAAACTTATTCCATATTTAATATCATAAGTCATCTAAGAAACAGCAATAGTTTTAAATGAGGGGAATCCTTTTTTAATATTCCCCTCATTTAAAACTATTGCTGTTTCTTAGATGACTATTTCATTGATTAGTAATTTCAGAAATATATATTTTATTATTTTAAAACATCTTAAAAAAAAGAAAAAATAAGAAAAAATAAACATTCACTATTTCTAAATTAAAAGCATGTTTAAGGTATATCTTATCACTTTTTCATAATCAATTAACTTTCTTTCTACCCCTCATCCCTCCTTCTCCTCCTCAAGATGTCCACTTCTTTTTTCTTGCCCACCCTTCGTCTTCCTTTTTTATTCCATCATTTTTATCTTTCTTCCTTTTATCTATCCTCGCTAACATTTTCCTCTCTCTCTTGATATTTGCTTCCTCCTCCTTCAAGCCAGTCTTATACTCTTTCAATTCTTTTTGATATTTGGGAGTCTTGGGGGCCACTTCTTTTTTATTCCTCAGAAAATATGTCCGAATGTCTTTTGTTTCACCTTTCTCATCATGTCTTCCTCATCTTTCATCTCCGCCATTTCCTCCATCCCCTCAGCTCCCTGTGTCATTAACTGGTCAGCTTGCATGTGATCCGATTCTGTTTCCTCCATTTGTTTTAGCATGTTTAACATCATATTTCTCATTTCATTTCCAATTCTTTTAATTTCCTCCACTATTTACAGTCTCTCTGCATTCATTCCGCTCTGTATCAAGTTCCTTATTTATGTCCATGTTCAAGATAAAAAAGTCAACACTCCAATTCCAATTAAAATATTTCCACTGGAGTTCCAGCCGTATCTCTCTGCCACGCTTTTCAAACCCCGGGGTGGGCAATCCTTTGGAATGGCACACTCTCATTTTTATCATGATAAAAGCTCTCCCTCTTATTTTGCTGCTTAGCTCAATAAATGCAGCCACCAGTTCTTTTTGGGTTAAATTAAAATCTGGGTTGTTTTTTTTTTTTCATCCATCTCATCTCGCCCATCCTACCGATTGGATTTCTTTCAATTTTCTCCTCCAGCGCTTGCTTCTCTGGGGGGGTTCCAGCTAAGTGACCACCATCTTGGAGGCCATCCTGTCCAGTCCTAGCTAAGAGCACTCAGGAAGTGGGGAGGGGGTTTGCATATCCCCTCTACCCTTTCTCCCATGCTCCTCTGCTTCACCTATCCTACAGATAGGCTTGGACCCTCTTCTGGGTCCTCAGACCAGCAGTCCTGGGGCAGTAACCACAGAGCTCGCGGCTCCTGCTCCCAGTATCACCGGAAGTCCCCCCGGAAGTCCAAATGATTTGATTTTCATGGGATTGCTGTGAACTCAAATGATTAAAGAAGATTTCTTGCTAGCTACAGAATTATTCTTTCTGTCACCTTTAGTGTCAAGACCTGAAAATAAACTATCCTTGGCAATAATTTAAATCTATGATTTATAAATTGATGGGAGAGGAGAGAAGAGAAAGGGATAGAGATTACTACTTTACGCATTTTCCCCATTTGAGTTGCTTTGATGTACTTTTTACTGATGCTATAATAGCCGGTCAATGTGTTGTTTTCACATACATGGGTATAAAAAGTATCTACTTCCAAATTCTCACATAAGGCTTTATGGGCTTGGATTTATTGTGAAAACTCTAGTCCAAGTATTGATATTCCCATCAGTTTGGAGCTCAGGCTATTATTAATAGCTTGTTTCCTTCCTTTCAAATGGAAGCAATCAAGTTCTAAGCTACTTAAGTCTGAGAAACACATGCATTATATTTTCAAGCAATAAGGACTTAGGTTCAAAAAGTAAATGATGCTTCATTTTTTTTTAAAGGAACTACATAGGAACAATTTATTATGATATTAGATACTTATTTTTATGTCTATGCAAATAAAATATTCAGGTGCTTTGTTTCCCCCCCACCAATCATCAGCATAATGCTTTAACAGACAATGTTTCTTCCTAAGAACTTTCTCAAAATAGACAAACCTCTATTTATATATTTATGAAGGCATCCATGTGTATGCTTTATAGAAAATTACAGTGAGTAGCTCGGTATCAGAATTGAGATATTTTATTCAGAAACTTTGAAAGTATCTACACTTAAAATGTCTCTATGTGTTGTGTTGTATGTGTATGTATGTACTGCTTCTAGTCAGTCTTGTCTTTTGGTAATTATATGGACACCTACATATAGCTTTCTTGGCAACAATTTCAGAAGTGGTTTGTCACTGCCTCCTTCCTAGAGCTAAAAAAGGGTGACTTACCCATGTTACCCAACTGGTTTCCTTACCTAATGTCTTTGATTGTTTTGACTAAGTCAAGTTGTGGGATGTCTTTAGGAAAATTAGATTCTCAGAATATTTAATTGTTTTCATGAAAAATTTAGTACAGTACAAGGAGTCATACAGACAGTACCCCTTCTCTACTTGGTTGAACCTAGTACAGGATAGTAGAAAGCCATATCCTTTTCAGAAAACTAAACATTTAGTTGTCGCAATTGTAGCACTTAATTTTTACTAAACCTAAAAAAAAGAAATTATAATTTCAATGTTCGGTCATCCAAATTTACCGTAATTTACTAGAATCTATTTTACATTTGCATTATCTTTGTTTCCTAAGTGGAGCTTTAAATTCCCCATTAGGACACAAATACTTAAATAATCCTTTCACTTCAAAAGACTCTATGGGTAATTCTTCCAGGATACACTATTATTACCATAATCATCAAAGCTGAATGATTCCTTTAGCCCTGGTACAGGAAAACAATATATCAGTTCTGTAACATGTCTGCAAGCAAGTTAAAATAGATGGTCACTTTGAGTCATGGTAGAGCACATCCTTGAAATGGCATTGTCCAACTGGCATGCTTTGATTTTAACACACAAATCTAATAAACTACCCAAGAACCTAATGATTCTGAGTATCAGGATTCCAATGAATCCAATTGTTGAGATGGTCCTTATCTAGTCATCTCTAGAAGTGGAAGATCCATCCATTTCATTACCCAAACTAGGTAACATCATCAGCGCTAGTGATGATGATGTTGATTGATGATGATGACTAGCACATAAATGTGTGCAATAAAACAACCAAACTCAGAGACCCCTAACTTTAAGATTTGTGGACTTCAGTTCCCAGAATTCTCCAGCTAACACGGTGGCTGATGAATTCTGGGAACTGAAGTCCTCAGTGACACACAATCAGGTAGGAATCATACATAGACAAGGCTTGAATCAATTTGCAGTGAGAGCTGTGCTTATTTCAATTTAAATTCGTGAGTGGACAGCAGCCCACATCCATTCCGACAGGATCAAAAACCTTGCCACCAGCTTTGTGTATTCCCAGAAGTTGCAACATAACGGCTCCACTTGAGATATAAATTGGGTTTTAATTACCAATAGTTGAATGAAAGAATAGAGAGGCACTGCGTATGAATTACTGTGTGTGACTTTTCATGGGCAAGAGATGATGCAGGGCTCACTTGATTGGCATCCCCGTATGAATTAGTTACAAATTCCATCTGTTGTCAGTTGATGCACAAGGTATATTTAGCTGCAAGGTATATTTACCTTTCCGAAATTCTAAGCCCTTTAAAAATCCCTTGACCTCTCTGTTCTATCGTTCAGATAAGGAAAAAGTTTGAATGCTACTTTGGCAGTATGCAGCTCACATTTTAGCTGTACTTTATCTGAAATAAAAGTGTGGTGCTTAAAAAGCATACGGGCGCTAAGGACATTCTGACATTAGGTTGTTGATTTTATCAATAAAGGGTGAAATGTTTGATTGCCTTATAGTATATATTTAGACTGCAGTTGAAATTACCAAAACGGTGATTTAAAACTGAAATTATTTTGCAGAATGCTGGGTTATTCATTTATGATGATACCTGCTTTCTTTCATAAATATCCTGGGGTTGTATAAGTGGATAGGATGACACTTGTTTTGAAAATGGCAACAAATCAGACAAACCAGCCTGTAATATTAAAGGCCTGGCCCATTTATTTATTTATTTATTTATTTTATTTGATTTATACCCCGCCTCATTTCCCCTGTTAGGGGGAACTCTAGGCGGC
>JANHGC010007454.1:11000-23391 GCA_027560395.1 Boaedon fuliginosus
CAACACCCTCCTTCCTATGCAAAGCGAGTCACCTGACTCCTCTTTTCCACCCAATCTCTGAAGAGCTTCCCTTGCATCACCTGACTTCCTTCTAGCCAATCCGTGAAAAGTTTATGTATTTTTTCGGCTTCTGCTTTCTACCCAATCCTTGAAGAGCTTCCTTGTTTTTACTTCCTTCTACCCAATCCCTGAAGAGCTTGTTTTTCCACTTCTACCCAATCCCTGAAGAGCTTCCTTGTTTTCCCAGCTTGCTTCTTTCTAGCCAATCCCTGAAGAGCAACCCTTGCGTCAGCTGACCGAGAACAAGTCAGCTGACCGCCAGTGGCTCTTGTTGCTGCTTTGCTGGGACAACACGTGTTCTGTTGATTGTGGGGACGGCAGGCTAAGGCGTGCATTAGCCCCTTTGCAGCCCTCATTTTCAAGATCTCAGCCTTTCCATTGTCAGTATGCAAAAGGGACTTTGGGAAGGCTTGCCTGGCTGCCCTCAAGAGTACAAAACAAGAGTTATTCAAGTTTTTGTAATCTTGGATTTTTGTTTAAAGTGAGGGGCCACGTTTTTGCCACAGTCATTCCTGAAATCATATGCAAGTTGAACTCGAAGCCCTCCTCTGCTTTTCACTGGACTCCCCAATCCCCCAAACAAATCCAGTTTAATATTTTTAAGCTGTTTTTAGTGTTCTGCAATGCTGCCCAGAGTTCACCAGAGCTGGTTGGGAAATACAACATGGGTGAATAAACGAATAAAATGGTGGCATGAAAAGAGGAGCTGGTGTTTTGAGGGGTGAACTTGAAGAGCCAAGAGGCAAGGAAATGATTTGCTACCGAAAAACCCGTCTTCTAGCTCATCGATCAGTGTTTTATTTATAGGCAATTCTAGGTATTGATATTAAAGATTTGTATGCTAGCCCTTGAAACCCAAAGGACATTTTAAGCCACTAACTCCACGCAAGGCCTCATTTATCTAACTATTTTGAAGCCAGTCATATCCTAACCTAACATTAGACCACAACCTTAGGACCAGCCATACTGGACTGAATGAGAATTACAAGAAAGTATCTTCCAGATCTTAAAAAGCGAATACAACTTTTGAAGTATTTCGATAAAAGGTTCAATTGAAGCCTGGTTTGGTGTGTGTGTGTGTGAGAGAGAGAGAGAAACCAAGCACTGCTTTAATTAACAGAGAACTGGTGGCTTTGTGAGGTCCAAAGTAATTCCAAAGTATTTTTTGAAGTGAGGAGGACAAAAATCTTCTAACCTTTGTATTGCTGCTTCCCAGATGTTTTCTATGCAAGCACTGTTATATACTTGTTCACTGAACAAGGTGTAGGGGGGAAAACACAAGTCTTTTTTTACGCCTTGATTTGTTTATTTTAACATCCTTCCACATTGCATAGTATCTTAAGAAGAATTCTAACGTCTTTTCCTAGTACAAAAGATTCCTAGAGTAGTCAGGGCCAAGCTTGTAGTAAGGGCTATTAAAATGATCCCCACCAGCATCCAAGGAACTTGGAAGAAGCCTGAAAAGCAAAAGAAAAAAGTATTGGATTCTATTAAACAGCTTTTTTGTAATTGAAAATTAAAAGTAAAGAATATCATACACAGCAGGAAACGAACAGCTAAATATTCTACAAACTTAAAGAGTGGAATTTAATGACAAGCAAGTGCCGGTCAAAACACTAAACAAAAGTTCCTTGCAGATTTATAATTGGACGAGATTACTGTTGAAAGGATAAAGGGTGACTTCCACAGAGTCAGTCTTTCTGGCTCCAAGTAAAACAATTATATAGAATTTCCCTGAAATTTCAGGCAGTTAATACTAAATCCAATGGAAGTAATAGTTTGAGTGTCACATAGGCTCTGGGGATTGCTGTGGTCCCGAGATCGCAAAAGCTGTATACCTCCGATTTAGCAAGCTATGTGAATATATCCAGTTATGGTTAGTCAACAAATCATGGCTTAGCACTTTGTTTGAACTCCATAATTAACATGACACTGTACCATGTTCTGCTGAGAAGACCAACTTCCTATTCCGATTGTCAGGAGGAGTTCTGGAAGTCATGTACGAGTCAAGAATGAGGATGGGACCGAGCATCACGTCAACATCTGCTCCCTTTGATTTATCTGCACGAGAACAAGATCAACAAGACAATTACGTTAATGTAGAGAGCTCCAGTTTGGTGTAGTAGTAGTTAAGACATCAGGCTAGAGACTGGCAGACTGTGAGTTCTAGTCTAGTCTAGGTACAAAGCTAGCTGTGTGACCTTGGGCCCATCCCAACTTGGTCAGTTAGAAAAGAAACTCTCAAATCCATTGTTAAGGAAAGCACACTTTACTAAAACCAAGTGGTTACAGAGAAGCAAAGCCGGGTACGAGTTTTTCACGCCCAAAGCATGTAGTTAACTTTTCCCTTGATCCCATTCTTCCCCCTGGTGATCTCTAGGTGTCCAATCATATTCAAACCAATTGTTTTGGTAACAGTCCCTGGTTTCATGGGCTGGATGGTGCTGCATTCCATAGTGTGACCTTGGAACAGCCAGCAAAGCATGGCATAGCAGGATGGCAGTCCTGACAGGGCCAGCCACTTTCTCTCAGTCCTAGGAAGGAGGCAATGGCCAACCACTTCTGAAAAACCTTGCCAAGAAAACTGCAGGGACTTAGCCAGGCAATCTCTGAGAATTGGACACGATTGTCCCTCATCTAATATATCCAGAAGTAGAACAGCTGCTTCTGAACATCATTCAAGGGAGCAGCTTTTTCCCTCTACCAAGCCTTGATATCCATACCCAGCTTAGCAGCTACGTCTCTGCCCAGTCGTCTTCCCCATCGGTCCCAGTGGCCTTGATCCGTAGTCCGAACACAATTCTGGGTTTCACAGCAAGAGCAAATATCTATGGTGCCTTCAACTGGAACCCAACTGTGGTGAAAAAAGCCAAAGGGAAACACTTAGGGGGCGCCAATATTTATTTAGAGTCAGATTAACAGAGTTGGAAGGGACCTTGTAGTAGGTCATCTAGTCCAACCCTCTGCCCAGGCAGGAGACCCATTTCTGACAGATGGCAGTCCACTCTCTTCTTGAAAGCCTCCAGTATCAAATACTTTCCCCTCTTAATAGACGAAAGGATGGATAATTGGCTATATCCTAAGTAACTGACAGTTGATGAACTTACCCTAAGATTAATTGGGCTTACAAGTTTGTTAAGTTGTAACCCAGGTTGGTTTCTGCTTAAGGTACGGAAGGAACTCAGCCAATTATGGTTTATGCAAAACTCTGTTAAGTTTATCATATGCAAAATACCTTACACTATTTGTACTACGTACAGCTAACTCCCTATATAAAGCTGCTAATGTTTTATTTTGAATAAGTCATTTAATAGGAGAAGGGGTAAGAGAAAAATCAATCACATGAGCTAATTCAGGAAATGGAATGGTTCATCTATCATGGCAGGTTCATCTATCAGGACACTCATTCATGGAATACTTGTTCAAATATGGAAAAGTATGTTCTTCAAAGCACTGCATGAAGCTGAGAAGGTCCTTACGGTGTATAAATTAATCTGTCTTGGAATCAGAAAACTGTGGAACAGCCAGTTAGGTTAGGTACTGATTTCCAAACTATTGGTACTTATGTGTAGCTGAAAACAAGATAATCACCAAGTCTTCCAAAACAAAATGAATCTAAAACATTTTTCTCCAGAGAAACAGATAAATTACATCAAAAAAACTAAGTCGCATGTTCACATTTCTGTTGACTAAGCCTGCTAATGTCCTCCTACAGTGATACATGGCTTAGCAGGGTGACTATAAGAATGTCAGGTTGCTTACCTGTTCCTAGCTGGATGGAAGGAACAAGCTTTGTTCTCAGGGTCAGGCGCATGAGTAGCTGCAGCTACCTTCAAATGGCAAGTGATGTAGATCTAGGAACACAGTAAAAGGTGGTTCAACCTAGGTTATGGCCAGACCAAGAGTGAAACTTCAAAAATATTGCTATTAGGAGCTGGGCTTCAGAAGAAGGACTCTTACCAGATCCCGGGGGTCCTTGCTAAAACGGAAGACATCGACTGTGAACTGGAGCACGCTATCCCTGATCCTTGGCGATAAGAAGGTGGAGCTGGAATCAAACTGTCCGTCCACCAGGCAGCTGGAGAACACAAACGTCTGTCAACAATGCTTCCTAACTTTTGACACACTTGGTTACGTTGGTGCATTTTAGGGTCCTCCTAGTGCAATCTCCAGACAACAGGCCTATCTGAACCCTGTTGGGTTGAATGTAATTGCCGGTCTGCTCTTTAGCCCCAAAGCTCCCAGCCTGGCCCCGAAACGACCAGCGAAAACCACGCTACCATCAAATACAAACAGCACTCAAGGGCACAGATAGAAACCGAAGCGATCGGCACCGTCACTTCAAGTTAAAATAGGATTTTTTTAATATATAATACAGAGAGAAAGCAGGTCCGAAGGAGATTTAACAACCCAACCTTGACACTGGGGATGAGTAGATACTTGTGGATGCAAGCATAGAATGAGAACATTCTAACAGGAAACCCAATTTCTCGTACAAATTTAGCAAGTTTGTAAGGGGTTCTTGGTGCCCTCTGAGCTTCGTTGCTTTCTTGCAGACATTTCACTACCCAAACTAGGTAATATCACCATCAGGGACCCCTCATTTCAACCCAGAGCTAAAATTTTCCTCCTTTGTAAGTAATTTTCACGCATAAGCAAGCTTATTGCTCCCGATGGTCGTTCTACCCCACAGCGATGACCATCTTAGGTGGACATCGTGCAATTTTGCTCCAGAAGAGGTGGCTTTAGGATCTCCAGGAGCGGTAAGTTAGCTTGCATAAGAATGTTCAGTGCAAGTGGGAAGAGAGGCGACAGTCAGAGGAAACTCTTACCCCTTGTAGTCGATGATGGGATAGCGGGGTTTGGAATCTGCCTCTGGGCTCAACGTGGCTACACAACTGTCCACAAAGAGGCGGAGAGGTGTGTGGTTTTCGGCGATTACTTCAGCCTGAATGTACATGACTTCTCCCAACTGGTAGCCGTTGGATGCTCTCTCTGCGCTCCAGCCCTCTGAAAACCAAAATCATCATACCCCCATGGTATCCAAGGACGTCTTGGATGCAAATCTCAACCTAATGAGCCCAATTCAAATAAGGGCAAATGGTCCTCCCCCCCACACACACACACCTGTCATGTCTGCAAACTAATAGGCACCCCAATCCTAATTCTTAGATTGGGGTGTCAAACCATTTTTAAATTGTGTGTGCCACCTGAATCCGCTGCAGTCTTCTGAAATATGAAGAATGTACACCGATATCTACATTCCCCACCCCCACCCTCAAATTTGAAGAACTATGAGGAACTCTGGAAATGCTACAAAGTCAGAAACTTTGCAAAATTGTGCACTGAGGAAGCACATTTGCACAATTCTGTAACGTTGTTTGCAAGGCATATGTACAAATGCACATATGAGTATCTGGATAAGCGTTGCCTAGCCTTATGTACAAAGCAATGCAAACATGGATTTTTTTTTTAAACCAAGTTAAAAAAATGGTTTCACTAATGCCAATGTGCACAATTAAGGTTTAAACCCCTTGGATCCCCATGTCCATGAAACTCATGAAGAAAGAGCGTGGGGCGGGGGGAGGCTTCTGGAAGTGATTATGGGCCAGGAACTTATTTCCATCTCCTAGCAACCACATAAAAAGAAGTACCATTCATCAGACGTAGAGAGAAGCGAAGTTTTTCTTGTCCAGAAATCGTTGACATGAATGGAATCCACGTTGGCTTGATTGCATTGCTGCTTACATTGTTTCTCCTGAAAATAAAAAGAGACAGGTAAGGTCTCCCAAAAAGCGAACAAGCTATTTCGTTTTATCCACCAGGGCTAGCTCCAAAAATTCTGCTGCCTTGGGTGAAGGAAGAGAGACGCCATTCCACCCTCAAGGACCTCCATACCAATAGAACATTGATAGTTTAGGGTTGAGTTGTGAAATCCTTGGTGCACTCCGAGCTTGGTGGTTTTCCAGACACAACCAGCCTCAGAGAGGATGAAGGATTCCACCTTTAACCTTGCCAAATTCTGGATCCATTCTACGCCATTATTGTTTTTTTCATTTCATGTCTCGCCTTCACTCAGTACAATGTGTTTTCTTCCATGAACCAGGTGTCACCGTGCTCTCTACCAGTTATGGTTTAGGTCTATGATTGTCCCAAAGGTGCTTCTTTTCCCCAAGAGGAAACTGGGCTTGTTTGAAGATGTTTGAAGCTGCTGCTTCTTGGATGAAAAACGAAACACCTCCAAAGAAAAACCAACACCCAGTTGCTTCTTGGGGGGAAAAAAAGCACCTTTGGACCTACCAGTTATGATAAACTAGCCTGGACCCACTGGGTAGAGAGGAGATGGCTCAGTTCTTGTACTCAATAGGATGTTCTCCTCGCCCACCCAAGGTGACCATCTCTAACCGTCAAGCCAACCTCACATTTTATTCATTTCATCCTCTGAACTCACCTTGGGTAGTGACACTCAATGGGGACATCAACGGGGCTGGTCCTTACAATAACACTGTGGGAAGAAGGGGTTGGCTTGTAATGGAGACTGATGCTGTAGACTAGGAATTCTGGAGTCATCTAGAGAAAGGAAGGAGAGACACAAGATGCAGTAACACACCAGGAGTGAATTTGCTGCTTGGAATACAAGGGGGATTTCTTGGTATGGGAGAAACACAAGTTCTTCCAAATCTTGGGATAACAGAAACATGGAATAGCAGAAAACCTCACACCGAGTCTGTTCTGAGTTAATTCTTGGGGTTGGTTATTCCCCCCCCCCCCATGTTTAAGGCAGCTAGCAGCCAAGCAAATGTAAAACATGCCCCAGGTGAGACACCAAAGTAATGAAAGCTTTTTCTACACCAAAGTAATGAAAGCTTTTTCTACACCTTTGCATTTTTTTCAGAAAGTTACTTCCACCCAGTTGTAGCTTGTGAGAGAATGCTGGTTTAATTGCAGTCTCCTACCAACTCCAACTGATAACCGGATACTTTGGAATAGGAGGAGGACTGGAAGGGGAAGAAAGGAAAAGAAAGGGGGGGGGAACAGTACCTAGAAAAGAGAAACATCGGTGGTCCTTGTGAACAAGCCAACTGTTTTATTGTCCTGAACATTAGGCTCTCCTGCTTGAGCAGGGGGCTGGACTAGAAGACCTCCAAGGTCCCCTTCCAGCTCTATTCCGATTCTAATTATCCCAGAACTGGCTATCATGGCTACATCTAGGGACCTGCCGAAGGAGACAAGGATTGGGGTCACAGAGCACCTTCCACCCTTACCTGCAAGACACTCCCGCACTCATGGAGACCTACTTCGAAGATCACCGTGTTCTCAGCATCATTGTAGAAGTTGGGTTGGCAGCCAGCTGGGCCCAAGCTCAGGCCCTCCACCTGGACGAGCCTCCCGGTGCCAAACAGGTCTCTCTTCACAGTCACCATCACCTGGGCCTCTCCACACTGGGCCAGCACAGGGGAGAGGAGGGACAAAGCTCGTGCCTGAGAAGCATCCACCCAAGCATAAGGGTAAGTCTCAACCCCAGACGGCAGATAAAGCTGCCTCATAGGAGCAGGGGTCTCTGAAAACCCCCAGACATAATCCTGGGGGTCCAAGGAGGCGACTTCCCCAATTAGCCAACAAGCTAAAACAATGGCCAAATTCCGTAAAGGTCCCATCCTTGTCTGTTCTAGGAAGCTGGCAGAAAAGACCAGCATCTACCCAGGATGCTTTTTATTCTAACTGCTGATGGCCAGCCTTCTTTCCACCTGGCTGAGATAATCAGGCAGTTAATCAGCTGCCTCTTCAGCCAGTGCAGATCCTGCAAAGCACCAAGGGAAAGGTGAGTTTGGATCTCCCCCAGCTACAAGCTCTCTTAGGCCAGAGAGAGGTGATTTAATGTAGGTTAAGGGTTTCAGCTCTCCTTCTGAAAGTACTTAAGATTTACATAGGGATGAAGAGGGTGTGATCAACTGGCTGAAGCCACGGGGGAGCATCTCAAAGGTGCTTTTTCCAAAACACAAACAAACTTTCTTGGTTTGTTTGTTTTTTAAATGTTTCTTTTCTCGGTTCTTCAGAAGCGAATGAAATGTTTTCAAAGGAAAAAACAACAACAGCCAAGAAGAGACTGGATAACTGTCTGAAGTGGCATAGGGTTTTCTGCTTGAAGCAGGGGTTGGACTAGAGGATCTTCAAGGTCCCTTCCAAGTCGTGTTATTCTGTTAAAGTCCCATTGCTTTTTGGAAAAAACTTTTAAGTCCAGTTGCCTTTTGGAAAAAGCACCTTTGGGACAACCATGACCTGGATGGTTGAGAATCTCCAGAGACACACCCAGGAGGGATCTAGAGCAGAGAAGATAGAAGCCCCCCACAAGACTTAGAAACTGGGAGAGGAATTTTAGGCAGGTTTACTACATCTTGAACCTGCAAGACAAGAGGGCATCTCAAAAACCTCTTGGAAGTAAAACCCAAAGCAATAATAACAGAGGTTCACCTGTCCTCTGGGTGCTTAATGTGACTTCTAAGTGTCTCCCCTAATTTTATCCCTGCAGAAACAGCCTGATAGGGTAGGCTGGGGGAACCTGACCGCCTTCTCTCCCAAATTCTGAGGTCAGGTAGGGAATTTGAACCCAGGTCTAGAATGAGGTTTGCTTAAGTTTAGACCAATGTCTGACTGAAGGCAGTGCAGTAGTGAGTGATCAACTGCTTTCCGATGTTTGGGGTAAAATATTCCAATGTTTGAGTAAATTATAATTACATACACTATATCAGACAGGGACATTTTTGCTGAACTAAATTTGTTTTCTTTACTTGGTAACTCTATAAAAAAACAAGTTGGTCATGCGTGGAAGCCATAATTCATAGATACTCCTAGTTTACTACTAGGCAGACATTCTGGCTAGTTCAAAAGAATCTAACATTAGCAATGTTTTAGCTGTAGAATGTGTAAGCTCAGCCTTGCATCTGCCAAGGTTAATCCTTGTTGGAATTACAAATTCCCTACCTTCTGGGTAGGGAATTTCATACCATACAAGCTACAAACAAACTAGGATAGCTTGATGCAGTAGCCCTGCTTGGATTTTATGTGTGTGTGTGTGGGGGGGGGAGGGAAATACTGTACAGCAATGTGATATTTGTAGGCAAGGCAAACAGATCTCATCTTAAAGCAGCATTTCTCAAACTTGGCACCTTGAAAATGTCTGGACCTCAACCCCCAGAGTTCCCCAGACAGCATCCCTGGCTGGGGAGTTCTGGGAGATGAAGTCCAGATTTCTTCAAGTTGCTAATAGTTGTGTTCTGCAAGGATGGCGTTCTGCCTTTGCCATTTTCTAAACAAGAACCAGATATGTGTGTGTGTTGTACATGTGTGTGAAGCCCAGTCACCCAAGAGTCAAACAGCTGAGCCAACAGCTGGTTATGGTTTCAGATTCAATGCAGAAGGAGAACACATGCAGCTAGAGGAAAGGAATATCAAGGGCATGTCCCAATGGCCAAGTTTCAATGAAAACTGAGAAGAGAAACTCAAAAGATAATAAAATTTTATTGGTTTGCATTTATGGTAGAAAAAGAAGTCCGTTGAAGCCTTTGTTCTTAATAATCTCACATTCCCAATATGTAATTTTGTGGATAGAAGCTCCAGCTCAACTCCTTAGATTATCTGACCTCCCAAAGGCAACCAGGAGGCTTTGATAGGTGAAAGAGGTTGATCAGACGTAAACTTAAGCTGGGATTTCACAAAGGAAGTTGCTAGTAGAATAACCTTATTGCAACTTCTGGTATTGTCATTGTATTCAATCTAATATGTAGGATATCTTTGATGAGATTTCCTGCAGGGGTGGGATTCTACCGGTTAACAACCAGTTTGGTGAGTGCGTGGAAGTGAAGAACACTGAGAGGACGACGGGAGGTTTTGGAAATAGGTACGGATCTTACTCAGCCGTTGGATTTTCTTCTCCCCGAACCTCCGCCTGGTGTTCAAAGACCTGCACAGTTTCTTCAGCCCTCTCTCGGGGTCGCCTCGATAGACAGACTGCAGGCTGAAAAGGGAGATATTGTGCAGGGCCAGAGTCTGCACCGAGGGCATGGAGAGGACCCTCTCCCAGAGGAGAGGCTGAAGTGAGGAGAAACATCTGAAGCTGGAGCAGGCAATCAGAGGCCACCTCTGGAACATGTTGTTAATTTCAAAGATGGTGCAGAGGTCCTTCAGGGTTTTGGCGCAGGCGCCCACGTTGGTGATGTCCAACTGTCCCCACAGATATATCTTGTCTAAATTCTTCAGGGTATAATTAGAGATGTCTGGGAATTTTTCTCTGATGAGGGGCAACGCATCCAAGAAACCAGAGATGGAGTCTTCGAACTCTTTTTCTCGGTTCATTTTCTGAAGGGCAACAAGCAGAGCCGGGATGGCCCTGGACCATAGTTTGTATCCCACCAAAATGGGCCTCTGGAGGCTGCTGAGATACTGGAGGAACTCATCCACGCCAGACACACAGTCGCGGGTGTGATCCAGGCAAGTAATCGTGACACGGAAAATGGTGTCTCCCTCTCCGAGGGCGACCAGGTGAAGGATATTTCCTGCTGCAATGAAAAGAGAGTCCAGGTTGAGGGATGAAAGGTTCAAGGCAGCCCTGCAGCCTTATCTCTGCTGACTTGTTCAGCAGGTTGTCAGATCGAATCTCCGCAGGGCTCAAGGTTGACTCAGCCTCCCATCCTTCCAAAGGTTGGTAGAATGAGGACCCAGATTGTTTGGGGGCAATAAAGCTGACTGCTTGGGGAGTGTTGTAAAGCTCTGATAAGCAGTATATAAACATCTGAGTGCTATTGCTATCTCTGCTGTAAGCCGCCCAGAGTCCTTCAAGAGTTGGGTGACATAAAAATGTAATTAATTAATAATTAATAATTATTTATTTAATAAATGATAAATAAACAACATGTTTCTCAACAAAAATAAGAATCCTGGTGGTCCTCAACTCTGTTCATTTTGTTCATTCATCATTCCGTTCATTTAGGGACTTAGCCACGTAAATTCTGGGCTCATTTATGGCCATAGGTCAAGGACTACGTGTACTAGGGAGCAGGGAGGAAGAAAGAGACATGCCGAAAGATCAAATAATACTGAAGATCCTAAATTAAAAATAGTTTGATCAACCTTTGAGACTCAACATCTATCGTGAGCATTCCTCCATAGAAACAGTTGAAGAAGGTAGAAGGATGGGGACTCCTGGGAATACCTGCACCCCTGCAAGGCTATGGGGCTTAGTGCTACTCTTGTCAGAGGTGATGTTATCACTCATGCTTTTCTGGTTTCAGGTCATTCCAGGAAACAGAAGGTTGAGCTGGCCTACTTCAGCCAAGGGGACCACAGTTGGCTGCCAGGATACACATGGTCACCAATATCTTGGAGACCAAGACCACTTACCTAGAGATTTGAGGTCAAAGAATATGATTCTGGATTCCAAGCTGACATCTGCAGGTCTGATTAATGGATGCTTCATGGGGCATTTCTGGCCAACTGGTGATGTAGGGTTGATGTCCAGGGGAAGGATCGAGGCCTGTCAAGAAGATGAACAATCAGTGTTAGGCTCTGGAGAGATCCAGAACTATTTGACTTGTCCCCTCAATCATGCAATATTTTTATTTTTTTGTAAAAAGTGGTAGCATTGAATGACTAAGTTCGGTTGTCAAGGCCAAGTTGTCTTGTTAACAACTTCAAGAACTCACAGGCATATTGCAGTAAATAAATTGTAGTTTGAGATCCTCCTTTCATGACAAGAAATCACATGAAACAGGCCAAATAATCTGTTTTCATCTTAGACACCGTCAGCTGAGATATTGCTGTCCCACCCAATGCAGTGAAGGGAGGAGCCATGAATCGTTTCTCGAGGTGACATAGATAGATGTCCTCAAATGTACTGGTCTACAAATCATCGTCCTCTTGGGCATAAACCTGTGTTATGAAGAGAATGCCAAGGAGGTGGCATTCTGGAACTAGGTGACTACGCACTCACCTCGGTTTCATCATCAATGTCGGTGGATTCTTCTTCTGAAGAAATGCTCATCGAAGAGTCATCTTCTGCCGAAGAAAGGACAGACGTTAAGGAATAGCCCATGATGACATCACAACGAAAAGCCACTTCTTGGATAATGTTCCATTAAGTCAGCATCAATCACAACATCTGTGTGTAGTGACCACGTAAATCCAGGGTCCTCCAACTTGGCAAGTTTAAGACTGGTGGACTTCAACTCCCAGAATTCCTGAGCTAACATGACTGGATGGAGGAATTCTGGGAGTTGAAGCCCACCAGTCTTCAAGCTGTCCAGTTTGAAGACCCCTGACATGAATAGAGCTTCTC
>JANHGC010007455.1:2531-14917 GCA_027560395.1 Boaedon fuliginosus
ACGGTAATATTTGTATTTAAATTTTTATTTAACAGAAAGAGAAAAAGGTTAAGTACAAAAAAATGGAAAAGGGGACGCTTAACTAAGTCCGAATATCAGCAGATAGCCTGAATCTGCTCAGAATGAACAAGGATTTGCAACAAAAGTCGAAGATAATTTTAAAAAGTTTCTTTTTAAAAAGTTTCTTTCAACATATAAATAACAAGAAAAAAGTCAAAGAAACAGTCAAGGAAACAGTGAGTCCAATAAAGAGGGAACATGACAAGAAATTAACAGGAAGAAGAGAGAAAACAGAGCTGCTTAACTCATTGTTTGTATCAGTCTTTATGCAAAAAGAAACTATAGCCCAACCTGCCAAAAACATAACTGTAAAAGACAGACTAGAAATAAAAAGTAAAATAAGCAAAAAAATGGTAAGAGAACACCTGTCTGACCTTGATGAATATAAATCACTGGACCCAATGGATTACATCCCAGAGTTCTGAAGGAACTGACAGGTGTTATCTCAGAACCATTGTACCATATATTTCAAAAATCCTGGAGCAGATAATTGGAAAAGAGCTGATGTTCCCGTCTTCAAAAAAAAAAGCGGGGGTGGGGGAATGAATAGACCCAGGAAACTATAGACTAATTATCCTAACATCAATACCTGGGAAGTTACTGCAAAAAATAATTAAAAAACAGATCTGTGAACATCTAGAAACAAAGTTATAACTAGTAACCAGCACAGATTTTTTTAAAAACAGATCATGCCAAGCCAATCTTATTTTGTTTTTTGACAAAGTGACTAAATTAGTAGACCAGCGAAATGCTGTGGACATAGTATACTTAGACTTCAGCAAGGCATTTGACAAAGTAGACCACTACCTAACTTCTTAGTAAACTAGAAAAATGTGGGATATGTCATCACCAAGTGGATTTGTAACTGCCTGACAAACGGTACTCAACAAGTAGTCCTTGATGGTACTACATCTACATGAGGGGAAGAAAGCAGTGGGGTACCATAAAGTTCTTAAAGTTTTTAAGAAAAGACTGGACTAGAAGACCTCCAAGGTCCCTTCCAGCTCTATGCTGATTGATTGACTAATTTGAATCCTCAACTCTCATGTGGTATCAATCTTTTCTCTTTGCCTGGCACATCTTCCAGCCAATCATCTGTCCATCTGTTATCTTCATGGTATTTTTTTCCTAATCCTTCAATTCCCCCTCCCCAAATCCACTTCTGGATTGCAGAAAATAACCACATTTTCTTTTTTTTAAACTTTCTTTTCCAACTTATAGGGGTAGAAGCCAGCTTGACGAGTGGCACTTTTGAACAAGAAGAGAAATATGAAGTAGATGGTGGTCCTCGACAAGCCCGCCAGAACACAGAACAGCTTGTAAGGATTTTTTTTTCAGCGTTTTAGTCTTTTTTTTTTTCAGGCAAGGGAAGAATAAAAGTTTTGAGAAATGATGGTTAGCTAAATTAAATAAGAATTGTCATTTTTAACTATAAATGGATTTTTATCATCAATAAATGTTCCTAAATATTGGGAGGGAGGGTTGTTAAGTTTTGGAAAAACGTTTAGAGCTATTACCTGCAGTAGAATGGATTCATCTTTGATAAATTTTAGTACAACAATAATTTTGGTTAGCAAAACTGTTTGATAGCCTTATCCTTCCCCTGTGTATGTTGTTATGCAAACATCAATATTATAGTTCAGTATAGCTACTGAATCTTAAATTTGTTTCTCCTCCCACATCTAGAAATATTTTGTAATAATAAGTTAATTAAGAATAAACACATGCACAGCAAGTTCAGATTATTTTTAATCAATATATGAAGTTATGTCTTTACCTGTTCCTACCAGCTTCTTCTGGTGCAAAGCTCCACCTAATTTTTATTTATTTATTTGCTATCCCTCATTTCCACAACAAAACTGATGTGACATTTTTTTCACAAGACCGTTTTGTTTCCTTTTCCCTCTCATTCCATTTCTTATATCCACAGGACTGTTCACTCCTTTCTTTATCGCTGAGAGTAGGCTATATATGTCTGTTTTCCTTCTTTGGAACCATTCCTCTTGTTTGTTGTTATGTTTTGTCCCATTTTGTCAATTCTGGGCTCGTGTTTCTATCTTCACCCATTTTTTTATGCAGCTTCTACTCCTTAATTTGTTGCTGGTTGGAACAAAATGGTATTATTAGTTGCAGGTCAACAGAACATTAAATAAGAAATTGAGGCTTTATCTCGGAATTGTCAGCTGCATAGATAACAATATATTCTTTATTTCAGTTGCCAAAACTTTTTGATGGCTGCTACTTCTATTTCCTGGGAATATTTAAAGAGCACCAGAAAGATGACCTCAAAGAACTGGTGAAAGCTGGAGGGGGACAGATTCTCCTAAGGAAGCCTAAATCAGATAATGATGTGACTCAGACAATCAATACAGTAGCCTATCATGCTGAGATTACTTCTGACCAGAGTTTCTGTACACAATATATAATCTATGATGCCTCTTCTAAATACAAACCAGAAAAAGTTCGTCAAGGAAAGGTTTGGGAAGTGCCCTCCAGTTGGCTTATTGACTGCGTGATGTCATTTAAACTGTTGCCTGTTGAGAAATGATTTTCCTAGCATTGTGATAACATAAATATTGAGATTTAAATTTTGCTGAAATTATGTACTGAAAACAAAAAATAGATACATTCCTGGAATAGGAAGGTTGTATAAAATTGAGTCACTCTTCAAATCTTAAAATGTATATTTTTTAAAAAAATAATAACTGAAGATTCAGATTCCCAAAATCTATTGCATGTTGATATTAGGGGAGCTTTCCTTTTTTTTGTTTGTGTTCTATAAACTATATTAATTATTATTGTATGTACTGAAATTATTGTTATTCTGCATTGAAATTTTACAAAAACTCAGAAAGCTTGGTTAGTACCATGTGATCATAATATAAGCCTCAGCATGCCCAGATGATTTTTTTTCTCGTTCTTAATATGAATGAAATTGAATTGTTACAATTTGTTTAAAGATATTACTTAAATCTATAATCATGATTGTGCTTGTGCTGAGAGATTTGTTTCCCTTTAATGTTTTCTATCACAAATAAATCACGTTCTGAAGCATTAGCATGAGAGACCTTTATTTAAATCTAAGCTTCATTTGTGTGTGAGAAAGAGGGAAAGAAATGTAACAAAACCTTACAACTATAAGGAGCTTGCAATGTAATCAATTCTCAGCAATCAGTAGGGTCCTTTCAATTATAGGCCAGGGTTGAATTGAATCAAATGGTTTTACAACTTGAAAAGATGGGACTCAGTTTTCTCAAATGGGTTAGTCCAGGGAGGCAATTTGCAGCCATTCAGATATTAATGGAGAATAATACAAGTTAGAGTTCAACTTGTTTTAAATGCTCTACTATTATCCCAGTACCCTAACCCTAACCCTAACCATCAAGCAACTGAATTATTTCAGACCTGTTGCCTAACATCTGTGGTTATGAAAACCTTTGAAAGGCTTGTGCTGGCCAACCTGAAAACAATCGTGGATCCGCTACTAGACCCATTGCAATTTGCCTACCGAGCTAATAGATCAACAGACGACGCTGTCAATATGACTCTACATTACAAACTACAACATCTTGAATCTCCTAAGTCCTATGCAAGGGTTCTCTTTGTCGACTTCAGCTCTGCATTCAGTACCATCATTCCAGATACTCTTTTAATTAAACTAAATCAGCTGGCTGTACCTGGCCACACTTTTAAATGGATCATAAGCTTCCTAATGGACAGGAAACAGCAGGTGAAACTAGGCAAAATCACATCAGATACCTGTTCTTCAATTAGCACAGGAGCCCCCCAGGGCTGTATGCTCTCTCCACTTCTCTTTATACATCAATGACTGCATCTCAAATGATCCCTCTGTCAAAATACTGAAGTTTGCAGACGACACAACAGTGATTGGTCTCATTCGAGACAATGATGAACCTGCATACAGATGGGAGGTTGAACAACTAACCTTGTGCAACCAGAACAATCTTGAACTAAATACACTTAAAACGGTAGAGATGGTGATAGATTTTAGGAGAAACCTTCCTATACAACCAAGGGTGGGGGGAATGGCATGCTTGGATGCCATTCTCCCCATCCTTGCATTCCAATCCATTGCCCTATTCTTTGTCAAGCTGCGAGTAAAGTGGAATATAGGTGCAAGTTTGAGTCAGTCTTGACCTGACACACACACACACACATCCCGGAAGAAGGGTAGATGAAAAAATAAACAATACACATTATCACTCAATTACTGTTACATTTCTTATTGGGGCCATTGAGGATACCTAGTGTGAAATGTCTTAACTAACCTCGGTGCTGTAACATCGAGCCGTTGACCACTCAGCATCTGCTAACAGTGTTTCCACAGTACTAAGTACTGTAATTTTCCCTTGTGATATCTGGAATTGATATTTTTTTTTTATCACATAGAGCTACTCTCCCTTACCTAGGATGGGTTCTTTGACTGGTCTCGAGCCAGATCCCCAAACGGGTTTTAAAAGACTGCAATGAAATACTAGATGAACTCGCCTGAGGTTCCTTGGCAACTTCAACTCCACCATCACCAGATTCACAATCTGGGCTATTTGGAAAGGCTGTATGTATTTGGGACCTAACTTTTTACCAGGTTGCCTTTGTGTGTAGAACATCTGATAGGGTTTAACCTTCCTTGCTAAGCAAGTTTGGGTAGCAGAGCAGAAAATGTAGCAAAAAGGACAATGTTCCACTTTACCCAGCAAGTAGCAGCGAGCCCAAGAAGTAAACAAGCAGATCAGCAACCCATAGCAGAAGTGTATTATCTCAAGGCTAAGGTACAGGAAGGCAAATGCATAAACAGAGTTCAGTGTAGCAGTCCGCGTTCAAGCACAGCAAGATGAGTCAAATTAGGCAGACAAAGTCCAGGGAGAATCCAAAGGCACAGTCAAGATAGCAGCAATCCAAGGTCCTGAGCAGTAAACTGTCCAACAGAGTAACATGCAGTATATCACTCCACACACACTACAGAAGAATTGGCTTACTCTTCTTTGCCTTGAGCAAGTTTTAACACCAAATCAGATAGCATGGCTTTCCATAGACTTGCATTAATTAGGGGCAAGGCCTGGAAACTGCACAGACTCAAAAAAGAGTTAAAGAAACAACATTAAAAAGACAAGCATACTTTGGCTTAACTTGCCTGGCCCCAACAGGACCTTTAACCTGTAAGCCTTCACCAGCCATCTGAAGTGATACAATGTGAGCCCTCAGACTTTTGACACATAGACACAAAATAGCTAAATTAGAGCCATTGCATATCAGCCAGTTTATTCTATGCATGATAATGATGCCAATTTATATTGTTTTTATCTATAGTCTGTGTCAACTCGTGAAGCGTTTCTGATGTGATCTCATGTTGCCATAGGCAAAGGAGATGAGGAATTGAACCTCGCAGCTGCATCGAGGTTCAAAACAAATCACATACAGTACCAACCGTCAATGTCAAGGTAATCTCTAAAGAGACCCACAGTGACTGGAGGGAGTGACTTCTATTTCAGTCAAAACAAAGCACATACCAGCCGTCAATGTCAAGGTAATCTCCACAAAGACCTACAGTGGCCGGAGGGAGTGACTTCTACAACCTGCGAAAATGTCCATTCGGGAATGTGACTGATGACACATCTTGCAGGGAGGGGGAAACAGGGTCAGAGCCAAAGCACGAATTAAGTGAGGTCAGAGTTGGCTTCATTTGGTCCATGCCGACATGAAGCTCCTAATAAATAACTGGATTTCTTTTGAAGCTTGGCCTGAGGCTCATGATTTAATTAGGACATCAGTTGGAATCCTGATAGCAAGCCAACTCTCTCAAAACTAATAAAAACGACTGGGATTCCTGAGCCCAGACTCCCATCTGCTCCCCGACACCTCCATCTGCTCCCCGACACCTGGGCAGAGGGCGGACTCTCCAAAGAGAGCCTGCTCCATGTGACCCAAAGCAGGATAGAACTTGCCCCCACCCAGGGAACTCCAGGAACCAGCAGCCCAACCAGCACCAAATTGCATCCCTCCCTGGACATCAAAGCCAAAATGCCTGTTTCAGCAATCGAAATGAGAAGGGATGAGTTTTGGTGGAAAAAAGTTCCCGAAGCAGCTGAGGTTGAGCTGCCCCGCCCTAGAACCCAGGGCTGGGGGGAACCCCTGAGCGAGCTAGGAAGAGTGGAATGGATGAGGGACTGGGAATGGGCCAGACTCCCCAAAACTGATGGAACGCTTGGGTGAATCCTTAGAACACCTAGGGAGAAATTTGAATGAACCACCCTTTGTAATGAGGGGACGTTGGGCCACCCAAAAGAAAGGGGGTTGCAACTGAGCCCTTTGAAGTGAGGAGAAGCAGATGGGAATGCAGCCTCCTTTCTCCACCCATCAGATGGAGAATGAGCCTGAGGCTCCTTCTGGTGACTCCACACAACAGCCAAGCCACCCAAGATGGATGGCCCCCCTCTCTCGAAACTAGAGCCAAGAGAGACCTCCAGACACACCAGGTGCAGGCATACTGGGGCCAACATGATGAGGGAGGAGCAGGGCTGAAAGCACCGCCCTGATTCAAGGGGAAATTCGATGGGGACTCAGATCAACTGCCTCTATTCCTTAACTCTTCTAGAGTCCACCTAGAGCGCTACGGCCACCTCTACCCATTGCACAGAGCCATGGTGAATATCATAGCCGGGCGGCTGGCGAGAGAAGCAAAGGAATGGCTAGCAACCCTCCATAAGAAGAGAGGCCCCCCCAACTGCAAGACATTGACGACTTCCTACAAGAGTTAGAAGCCAGATGTGAGAAGGTGGAGAAGGATCAGAATGCGGAGGATGAGCTCCGAAACCTAAAACAGAGGGGGGTGACTCATTAAGGAAGACATCTGTGAATTTAGGAGAATCATGGGGAAGCTACTCCCTTTGCCGGAATGGCGATTAGTTCACTTTTTCAGAACGAGCCTGGACAAGCAAATTGCCCAAGTAACTACCTATCGGGACATTCCAACCCGATTCTCTGAGTGGTTCCGAGTTGCGAAAAGTTGACTATGGATTGTGCACCAACAACATGCAGAAGCAACTGGACACCAAGGAGAGAGGCCAACCAGACCAAAGACCATCTAGCCTATAGGAGGTTGCAGCAGCACAGTTGTCCCCAAAACCAATCCTCCCATGAAGCCAGTTGAAATGCTACAGATGCGGAGGGATGGGCCATATTGCATCGGCATGTGCAACCCCAGCTCCAGAACTCAAGCCAGAGCCACTACCCAAGGCACAACCAGAATGAGGCCCCAGGCGTACCACTGATACATCCCGAAAAGCCCTCCAGGCTGTAGAGATCCCTCCCAACCCAGTCGAAGAGGGGGGAACTCCAACCACTATGATAGTGAGGATGATGGTGAAAACGACCCAATGGTGACTGAACTGATCCACCTCTTCATCCTCCCCATAAGCCTCACAGCCCCAAAATCAGGGACCCAGGGCACATTTCAAGTCCTAATAGACCAAGCTGTACTAGGTGCCTGCTTAACCTAACTGAAACTGGGAATTAAAGCGAAGAGACTGGCTCACCCGATCAGATTCAAACAGGTCAATGGATCCCTATTGGGGGAGTCTATGCCAGCCATCTGACTGAACCAGTGAGGCTAGAGCTAGCGGACCACTGGAAAGCAATTTGATTCATAATAACCCCCAAGATGACAGACGCAGTCATACTGGGGAGTCTCTTGGCTAGACAAGTGGGGCCCAACAATTTGGGGGAAGGAGGCACCCAGGGGTGAAGATAGCTAGAAGACCCCAACCCCTCCCTCACCAGCAAATAGAAGCATCGCCCACATAGGAACCCCTGCAAAGGCCCCTCCAGAACTATTGGCAGCGACCTCTGACAAAACTGCAGAGGTCGAACAGATCCCCAAAGAATATCATGACCTTGCAGAAGTGTTTAGCAAGGCCGCGTGCAACGTCATACCCCCCCCACACACACACACACCACAAGATGGACTGCACCATCAAAATCATCCCTGAGGCAAAACTACCTAAACCCAAAGTGTACACCATGATGCCCTGGGAAATGCAAGAAATACGCAAATACATAGACAAAAGCCTAGCAAGGGTGTTCATTGAGTCGGCCAAGCCATGGGTCACAGCCCCAGTCCTATTTAACAGGAGGAAAAGATAGAACTATGAGATTATGCATGGACTTTAAGGTATAAACTCCATGTGTGTACATAACATATTCCCCCTCCCTCTCATGAAAGATACGCTGTTTCACCTAGCCAAGGGAAATGCCTTTACCAAATCAGACTTTAGAGAAGCATACTATTGAGTCTGCATCAGAGAGGGAGATGAATGGAAAACAGCATTCAACTGCCCCCTAGGGAGCTTCCAATTCAAGGCAATACTTTTCAGACTGCAGGGGGCTCTGGGAGTATTTATGCAGTTAATAAATGAGGTGCTGCACGAGCACCTCTATAAAGAGGTCCTTATCTCGAGTTCCCCTTGGGTGAAGAGAGGCGGGGTATAAATCTAATAAATTATTATTATTATTAATTATCTACCTGAATGACATTCTCATCTACACTGAGACCATGGAGGACCACATACTCCTAGTCCACCAGGTACTGGAAAAACTTCTGGGAGCAAACCTGTATGTCAAGCTGTCAAAATGCTAATTTCACCATGCACAGCTAGACTACCTGGGATACCGAGTGTCAAATGAGGGCACAGAGATGGACCCAGCCAAAGTACAAACCATCCTAGGCTGGCAGCCCGCTTGCATCCGCAGACAGCTGCAAAGTGTCCTAGCATTCACAAACTTTTACAGGCAATTCATCCCCTCCTTTGCAAAAATTGCCAAACCCATGACAGACCTCCTAAAGAGAGAGGGCCCAGGGATGTAGCCCTGCACCTACAATGGGATCTACCTTGCCAAAAGGCATTCAAAACACTAAAAGAACCTTTTGCAAAGGAACCAGTGCTTTAGCATCCTGACCCTGAACAACTCTTCGTCATCCAAGCAGATGCCAGTGATGTAGCAGTGGGAGCAGTGCTACTCCATAGAAATAGCCAAGGGAAATTACAGCCCTACAGCTCCTGTAAACTCATGGACACAGACAGGCAATGGGCTGCATGGGAAAAAGAGGCTTTGCGGTAAGATGGGCACTGCTAACCTGTGCCACCTTCTGGAAGGTGAGGGAGAAACTGCATATATTCAAATAATGATATATTTTGGATGGAGCCCTTTACTGACCTGAATGATGAATAATGATATAGTTAGAATTTTGAGACCATATCACAGCTACCTTCACAGAATGGCCATCAAGGAGTCAGAGGTCTACAGCCAATTTCAAAATATTTGACTTCTGCCCCTTAGTATGCCCTGCCACTCCAGCTCATTATCATGTTTGTTTTTGTGAACAAATGAACATGTCATATGTGCTAGAAAAGTACTTAGCTGCAACCACCCACCATTTTTATTTTAAAAAATCCAGCCATGGGTGTGTGTGGGAATAGAGACATGTTTTGTGAATAAATACTGTTCTAGAAATGTCTTGCAATATTTCAGCTTACCATTTTCTAATTAAAATGAAAACTTAATATGCATAAAATGTTTGCAGAAATCAGGCGTTGGTATCACTTTATATACTCCTGCTTCCGAGTCCCACCTGCAGCAGGTTTTATACTCATAAACAGCCTGACATAACGCATATTTTATGATTACCCTAATAAAGTCTGGGAATAAATATTCGGCAATTGCTGTCCACACAAAGAATACTTCCAGTATAATAAACTGGGGTTTGAAGAAGATAAACAGTAATGGATCACCTACAGTATTTCCCCTGGAGTCCCGCACCATCCAATCAAATTATTTCTGACGCTCTCAGAAAGCATACTGTGAATGCTACTAAACATAGCAAAATTATGGCAGGTGAATTTTCTGTCTGGCTAAAGAAATGTTCTCCCACTGTGGACAGTTTGCCATTTAATTCTGCTTTCCAAGGTCATCCCATGTTGTTAATCAGATCCTATTTTCCTACAATAAAGGTTGTTACATAATTTATGTTGATCTTGTAAATCCCATGTACTTTTTCTTGACCGGGTATAACCTGTAACCTTGGGGGGGGCAGGTTGTGGATCTTCACATTCTTTTGATGAAGGTGCAGGGATCACTGTAGTTGTGCATACTAATATAATGCATTGTGTTGCCACTATCTCCAAATGTTTTGGTTCTTTACTTAAGTGAGGGTTTTCCCCATAGAACATATTTGACATTGAAAAGAGAAGCCTACCGGTGTAGTGCAAAGAAGAACACAGGAGACATTTGCTGGATAGTATTTTATATTTAACAAAATATTTTTAATAATATATTTTTCAAATATTGTTTTCTAGAGTCTTTTTTTACAGTAGCGTGTTTTGTTTTCACTAGTTTTCAGGCACACTATTGTTTAGAAGTGTAAAAAATCTGACAGGTATTCTCTAAGAACACAGTTCCCCGTTTCAGTAGCAGCTGAAGTACTTAATCTGATCTCCAAGCAAGTAGGATACAGCACAGCTTTATTTAAAACAGGTAGATCAAATTATATCAACATAATGATCTGGCCCTATGCTCTGTCATGTATACGTATATACAAATTTCTGAAGCCTCATTATGCACAGGATCGACCTCTATGTAACGGTAGGTGCAATTTTCAGGTGCACATGCTTGGGAAACTTCCTGAGCTCCAGAACTTGTGGTAAGCAGTGTTTATTCAGTCAATCCTTCTAGCAGTCTAGCAAGCTCTAATCGGTGACCAATGGTTTAGGAGGATAGCAATTTGTAGTCCAGAGTACCCAAAGGACTGTAGCTAAGAAGAAGCAGTGCAAAATGACAATCGGCTTCTCCATCCATTCCAACAGGATAACTGTTGGATTTCCCTTGTGCCTGTTCATCCAGGATATGATCGGAAGGCTCAGGCTAGAGTGTCTGTGCTGGAACTTAACAGATAGTGTCTGGTCAGTAACTGAATGGGAGAACACTTGAGGTCACCTTCACCAGAGAAGCATAATGTGAAAAAAATATATAAACTATGTCAGAATAATCAGTATACTTGACCAACATTTGTAAATTGCAGCATACCCTTTTGGTTAGTTGAAACTATGCTCTCTATGCTTGAGAGTCAGTCAGGAGTAATTTTTTCTATCAAGCAAGACATTTATGTACAGACATATGACATAGCTATTATTCATAGCAGTTTGAACAACACAGTCTATCCATTATTTGTAGTGTAAAAGAACTGGAAATGAGGAGTAATATTTTGGGGGGTTGGACTAGATGACCTACAATGTCCTTTCCCACTGTTAATCTGTTAATACAGAGCTTTCTTACTAGCTCACTACACTTCCCAAACTGATCCGGGGAACATGGAAAAAAAGAGAACAGCCCTACCCCTTAAGAGCACAGCACAAGACTTTCAATAAAATCAACTCAGGCTGTTTTAATTAATGAACTCTAAATGTAGGGGAAATATTAGCATATTTGGCTTTCATGTGCCATAGAAATGACATAGGACATAAAAGCAAGTGCGATTATCCATGTTTTCCAAATGTAATGAATGATCCCCTTAAAATTCAACACATAGAAAATAAACAAGTAAGTAAATAATGCAGTATAACTTCTCCAGACAAATCCATTCAAGTGGGATTAGAATGGTAAAAGGCTTTCCCCATATTAAGCAAATCTTGCAATATATAAAATACAATAAAAAGGACAGAAGTCAATCTGATTGACATACTATTGACATGGGCTTTTTTTGTTTACATCATAAAGCGTTTAATCAACGTTGTTTACACTAACATTCAGAGCTGGTGCACATACCACAGGATTTTTTTTAAAAAATAAGACCAATAGTTTTTTTAAATTGTTCAGATTGGTTTGCAAAATAACAGACAAAAGCCCCAAGGGTTGTGCAGGGCTTCAGGTTTGAAGGGGGGAAAGTGCTTTGGTGCACACAGAGACGGTCTCATAAAACCTGTTGCATCATTTCACAGGATCACCTTACTGTGAAAAGGGTGAGTACCTTATTTTTCGGAGTATAAAATGCACTTTTTTCCTCCCTAAAAGAGGGTGAAAATCTGGGTGCGTCTTATACTCCAAACGTTGAGTAGAGGAGGCCGAAAATACGAGCTATGGAGGCCTCAGGAGGCCAAAAAACGGGCCGTTTTCACTCATTTTTTGCCTCCTGGGTGCCCTGGGAACTCACTCCCCCTCTCCCAGAAGCATTCCGGAGGCCAAAAGCGGCTTGTGGTTTGGCCAAAAACGGCCATTTTCATCCGTTTTTTTGCCTCTGGGGGCAGGGAGTGGGGAGC